>WOVY01008131.1:0-32316 GCA_013436015.1 Rhipicephalus annulatus
TCAGCTTATCGCACCTCATGTGCGCAAGACTCACCAAAGCTTTTACTTTGCGGTACATACAGCATTACGAATTTGGTAGTGACCAAACTCTCACTTGAATCCTGGTGAAGTGCGAACGTTGACGGCGAAACAATCACCACGATATTCACGAAGTCATTGATGTTAGAGGGTTTGCTCAGAGATGATCGGGTAACGAGCAATCATCTGTAGCTGCGCTTCACTTCCATTGTAGTAACTTTTGCCGCCACCACAGCTTCGTTACCCGCGGATTTGTCGTTGAAGGCCTGTGACGGCGCCAGTGTGGGAATCCTCGTGGCGGGTGCTTGCGATTACGGTCCATGTTATTCTCAAAGAACAAGTGGTTGCGCACCTTTCAGCTGTCACCGAAAGTGTTATGGAGGAAGGCACCTCACACACAGCAGCCGTCAGCGCCCTACATCCGGTAGCGATCGCTTTTGGTACTTTCGCTGCGGCACCCCGCGCTCTAACTTTTTCGGGGTTCTCTTGCCCCTCTGCTATTTTGCTTTTGCTTTTGGTTCTGTTTTTACGGACGTCTGCCAGAAGATCCCATTGAAAGCGGTGCCTGAATCAACTCCGCTTTCCGCTGCTCCGGGCTTCGCCTGACGGCGAGAACTTTTCGCTTCTTCTGCTTTGCTGGCCCACAGCTCCAAGCTTACTTGACGGTGACCTCTTTTCGATTCGGTCTGCCATGCTGCCGTTGAAACGTCCGAAGCGGCGCGCCTGAGTTTCTGCTAGGTTGCGAGCCGCGACACTGCTGCCTTGGCTTCTGAGTTGCCCCATGCGACCAAGCGCTAACGAATATTTTTAACTGTGAGAGCTCTCGGCAATGAAAAGGACGTGGAGAGAGAATGGCGTGCCACTCCCTTGGTACGTGCATCAGCACGTGTGCGGAGAACATTCTTGAACTCACCGAAGTGCGCACGCCACTACCTGACAAAGCGCGAGCATAAGAAGCTTGCCAAGCAAGCTCCTAGACGCATAAAGTTTTCTAAATATACACAAGAAAGAACTCAGGCACTAGCGTGATTGGATGACCTTCAGAGAGCATGGGAATTATGGCTAGTATATGAACTTGGTTAGCCTTCGTACTGCAAGTTCCTTCTGGCTTCACGTAGCTTGAAGCTGCTTTGTCTCAAAACAACAATAAGGAAAACTGCCACACGTTACGCTTGACAACCTTCGCCTTTTAGAATAAATCATTTCAAATCAGACCACGATCTTTTAAAAGGGTTTATTCTTTCGTCGAAACAGAAACTGAAACACTGCAATAAACAAAACCACAAGTGCAATTTGCCGCCATCAAGAAACGAAGACTAGATCAATTCACGCTATAAACCCATAATTTTCAAGGTTGCGGAACGATCGCAGCAGAGAGTCCCCTCTAGTATTTGTAGGATACTCCACGCTTAGAAGTCACAAGGGCAAGCAACTGGTACACAGCGCACATCATTGCGCCACAAAGCCGAGCCGGCCACAAGGATAATATGAACACAAACATGCACTTGATTCATGTCTCTACAGAAATTTGAAGCGATGGCGATAGAGAGATAAAACGCGCATCCCCTAGAGGAGAAATGGTTTATGCCAAGCTTCTCCGTCATGGCGGCGGTTCCAATATACAAAAATAAAGCTTCTTGCACTTATAATCACTAGTCCGTAGGTATTTTCTCATAAGTTTCTTTTTTAATCTCTTGTTTTTTTCATTTTTGCCTTTTCATTTATCAGTGTTTTCTCTTACTCTTCTTTGTTTCTACCATCAACGTTCTCCTAGAACATCAAGAAGAACGCTTTTCTTTATGAAAGTAAAGTGTGCAGTCCAATGGCTATGCTACACGAAGATTTTCCTTGAATTATTATCATACAGACGTTCGAATAATAACACAAATAGATGTTTACTTGGTTGGAGGTGCGTTCAAATGGCTATAGTATAAATGAATTGCCTGTGTTATGTCAAGCTACGAACAAGATACATTGATGACAGAATGCGGCTGTTGGGTAAGGGATGCAGCTTGCTTTAGTGGCCCAAGGGCTGGAACCATCAGTGGAGGCACTGTTCCATGTGGCTATATAGGTTAGAAAAAAATGCCGAACTTTTACCAGACATGCCAAGTACTTAGTAATGATGTAACGTAGCTGTTAACACCAACGTTAAAAGGCCCCGAAAACACGCGAAACTCCTTTGCAAACAGTGCTAATATCACGTTCCGCCGAGGTGCGACAACCAAAGATTAAGAGGCACACCCTTGATAATGAGCATGCGTGAATAACAAGGCTGTGTCCGATGAACGCCCACACTATTTTTCCGCACAAGCAATAATGATAATCCTGGCCATTGCTTCAAGCCCAGAGGAAGGTCCTGGTAAAAAGACTTCATTCAAGATATTTTGTCTCGGAGGCACGGCTGTTGTTGTCCATAGGAAAGTTTCAGGTGGGAGCATTATTTTGTGGGTTATCTCTGCTGGCACACCGCGGGAGGGGCCAATGAAGCTATGTTGAGACTTTTTTACACAAGCAGGAAGGCGCATAGGTACAAAGCAGCACCTAATAAACAAGGCTCAAGGACATGACGCGATGAGATGCGTCCCTATTCAGGCTTGTGATCTTGCTACCTTGCTCCAGTCTCATCTAAGGTAGGTACAGGAGCGACAACAAGCAACGTACATGTTTCTTCCGTGACGATGACATAGTTTACCAGACAACAAAAATACTCAAAAAGAACAGGAAGCCAGGATGAACGAGATACTGTGGCGCATACCTGATATGTTATGTAGAAAGGTGTTATAAGCAAAAGTGAAGAGCGGAAGTGGTCCACGTATTTGTAGACGGCATATTTGTGTACGCGGCAATCATTTCTGACAGTATGCGATGAAAGCGCTCAGCTAGCCCTTTCGGCTGAGGATTCTAACTAGATGTTGCGTAGTGGATGTTCCCGAAGGTCTTAAGCACTACGTGGACGACTTGTGACCGAAACACATTCCCACAGTTTTTTAGGGTGACACGAAGAACACTTTCACGAAGCTATAACCAGTTAACTTGGTTGTTTGCGTGAGTGGGTATTTCATTATTCGAAATTTTCTCCTCCAGCCCAGGGAAAAATGAAGTCGTGCAAAGGGAGCTGACACGAACAGCGTTTGTTCATGTCAGATTTTTTTTCGTGCAATCGTGCTATTGTCTCACACTGTGGAATTTTTTTTTTTTGCGTGACAAAGGACTAGGTCTCACTATCTATGTCTTCAGAAGCGAGTCCACAAGCGACTTCAGAAGTGACTTCACACGCGACTTCAGAAGCTAGGCCAAAAATCACGGAATCAGCCGTGGCGTGTTGTGTCAGATGATTTGTGGCTGTGACCCTCCATCGATTACCGTAAAGGATGACAAATAGCGTCGTCTTCGTAGAGACTGGACGCCAACTTGCTCGAGTAGTTCCATCGTACGTGAGAGTGGTTGCAGTTGTTCAGTATGAACAAATACCAGTAGTAATTAGCGCTTAGAAATCGTGCATGTCGCCACGTATGTCACTAAATAACGGACAAGCCCGGCCAGTTTGTAGCGGCATATGGTGTGGTTATACATTTTATGGAAGCCCTGGTGGTCACGGTCACACCATCGTGATATGTAGTACAGACTGGAGCGCGACGACAGCGATCTGCAACAGGGACGCACCGCGTAATGTCGGAGTGGTAAATAAGGCGGTACATGACGCTGCTGACGAGCTTACAGTGCTACATCTGTCGATAAAGAAAGGCATTGGCGCAGTCGGGACACGACGAAGATAAGCTGTCAAGAAGAGGGGCCCACAGTAATACTAAGTATGGCCTGGACAAATAACGTGGCCACCGGGTGCGCGATATCATCATTTTAATCACTAAGCATTACGCAAGCATTACGTTACGTCTGTCTTGGCAGGGAGACCTTAATTGACTAGATTCTGCATGACAGGTTGAGAAAGTTTTTCCCAATTTTCCGGAAAGTCAGTCAGCTGGGCTTGCGAGTGTTACTAGATTTTGAGTCATGGCAAGAGATGTTGCAAAATATTAAGCGACATTTAGTTCCTCGACGTAGAGTTATGCAACGTTGCATGATTTTAAGTAGTCCTTTCACGTGATTTTAGTTACAGTGGACAGATGTGACTGTTATTGAACGAGAGCTAATTGGTATTTTTATAATCAGTTCTGGCACTAACAGGACAATGTAGTAGGAGGAAGGGCATGCCAACGCTAGGAATAGAACTTGTCCTGCCAACTATGAAAAAAACATTATTCCAAACCAGAATGAGCATACAGGCTATGTTTTTCATTCACAAATCAGTTATGTTTTTGTCAAGCACAATAACAACAGCATAGTTTTATTTTTACCAATGATGATTTGGTTCAGTCACTAAGCACGGCAACCAAGTGGCCATTCACCACGAAAAAAAATACGGTGGTCTACGTAGCTTTGGAATTGATGTTACGCGAAGCATGGCAGATAGAAGGTAACTGTGTTTTATTCGTTTTATTGAGTGAGATGCTATGAACTGGTACTACATATATGTACAAATTCAGCACAGACATGCTCTAGTCAACCGCGTATGTTTTCTATTACGAGATATATACAGTTGCGTAATGATGCCAACGGCAATATAGATACTAGCAATACTAGAAGCAAAAAGCTGATATGAAGTAAGGGTATTTGCGCTTGTGGCGCTAGGATGATAGCCCTGAACTCTGCTACACAAAACAACTGCAGCGAATGGCACCTAACTGCCAATTACGATGACCCGACATGACTGCGGGTATCATATGTGGTGAGTAAGGTGGTTTATTTAATGGGCCCAGGTCATCGGACGCACTCAAGACAACCTGATAACAGGAGGACGTTCTTTATATCGAACGAGGAAAGGAACACATGTGACGGAATCTGACAATTTTCTTCAACGCAAAAAGAAAGTCTATGTCGTTACGATCAGCGTGCTTCACACTTACGCGCACCGTCGTTGCGGTGACCATTGCACCGACAATGTGGCGTCGAGTTTGTCGCTGTCGCGTTCACAATGGCAGCATGCCTTCTTGTGTAACTGGCTGGCTCGAGCTTAAGTCGATTGCTGGCGAAGTTGCTGGCGTCAAGGTCACGCTCGACCGAGGGGGCACCCGCCAGAAACTGGGGGTCCAAAGCCCCAACATCCAGCAAAGCAGGCCACCCATGCTCACTGAACCAGTCTTTTTTCTTCTGTTATTCCTGTCAATTGTCCGCCTTGAAATTTGCCTATATGGCTGCCTCGTCATAGTCATAACATTCATTCCTTGACTAAACCCTCCTACTCAACACACATAGGAGTACCTATATGTTGTCTGTTACCACAATTGTTAAATATTACCAGAATCGATGTTACAAGAACATTAGAATTGATTTGAAAGGTATATCTGAGACCTGGCTAGCTCTGTGGTATAATAATGCATTTCCACGACAAATGCTAATGAATTGGTTCCTGCTGGGACACCGAAATTCATTGTTTGCATTCGTCTGGTCACCGCTAGCTACGGCAGCTTTTTCTTAATGCTCAAGCGGTAAAATTACCCATGTGTGTTCTCGCTGTTCCTGGCTAGACATCAAATGTTTATGACCTTGTCACAAATGAGCGCTCAGAAAGAAGCACTCCGCTAAGTTCTGGTGGCGGTGACGGTGCCGTGCGCGGAAGGGTGGCCTCAAGGTCAACGCTAAATAGGAAATCAGCATCCAAAGACTCCCCGGGTGCGCCGTCTTTCCCCCTCAGAAACGCAGTTTCACCGACTAACCTCCTGGCATCGGCCGCTGAGCAAGCCCTGGAAAGATCTGGAAGGAAAAAGAATTGCCCGCAGCTTCCCTCGGGGGAACACTGAGGAGGATGCGGAGCATATAATTGGTTAACGGGGTGTTAAAGTGCGACTTGCTTGGGTCGATGGCTAAATTGGTTAACGTGGTTGTGAAATGGGGGTGTTAAATTGCGACTTACTTGGGTCGATGGCTAAATTGGTTAACGTGGTTGTAGGAGGGGGTGTTAAATGAGTGAACACGTACACACGTATGCGAAAGGACGGCGCTGGTCGAAGGGACGTCGATCATTGTGTTTGTGGATTCGTTGGAATTCATTTCACCGCGACCCTTGGACGTCGACGCGCCGTACAAACCAACCGACGAGCGGCAACTGAGCGAGCGAGCGCCGACCTTGAGTATATATACAGCGCGACAGCGCATGCACTGTCAGCTGTTTAATGTTCTCGAAGGAGAAGCGCGTGCGCGGCACAGATGGCGACGGCGCGACGGCGCATGCGCTGTCAGCTGTCGAATGTTCTCGAAGGAGAAGCCGCGCGCGGCACAGATGGTGGGCGACGGCGCGACGGCGCCATGCGCGCACGTCAGCTGTCGAATGTTCGAGAAGCGGTGCGGACGGCGCGGACGGCGCACTACAAGGCGCGAGTATAAGATGCTTCCGCATCTAAAAGGGCGTGATGATGTGGAGTTGTGTCACAAGTCGGGGACGCTCCTCGAAATGTCTCGCTCTTTTCCCAGCCTTGGCCATGCACCGCACCAACGAAACCGTTAGAATTTTTCTGGAATCTAGTGCGAAAGATATTTAAGTGAGGAGACGATGACAGTTTATGCAGGGCGTGCGTAGGCAGGAGATGGAGAAATTTTTGCGCAAGTGTGCATTAGGGACATTCCGCCGTGTTGGCGAAGGCTTTTGTCGTCAAGTGACAAAGCACGTGATGAAGAGGGTTTCCGCCTGAACGGTGAAGGCTGGTGCTGCCAGCAGAAGAACAGTGTGAGTCTAACAACAGTGTGAGCAGAAGAACAGTGTGATTCTAATTTTGGGAAAGCTAGTATCTGAATTTCTTGCACAAATTCCTTGAAACCAATGTTATACAGAAGGTACATAGACGACATCTTTCTTATTTGGACCCACAGCGAGGACGAACTTTTCAGCTTATCGACATTACAATGCTGTATATCCGAACATACACTTCACACACACATAATTGCAAGTTACCGTAAATTTTCTTGATGTTACCATAATGATAGAAGGAGAGAAACTCTCTACAACCCTATATCGCAAACCAACGGATCGACAACAATACCTCCATTACCAAAGCGATCACCCACGCCACTGTAAAAACAGAATTCCATACAGCCAGGCTCACCAGTTTAAGCGAATCTGCTCTAGAGACGCTGAGTTTGGCACGAGCTGACAGAGGCTAAAACTTATGCTCGAGAAACAAAAATACCCCCCACATGTAATAATGACCGCTGTTTCAAAAAGCCAGAAAACTAAAGCGTGAAGACTTACTTATGAAGCGACCACCACGAGAAGACCCACAACGAACAAACCTCTGCTTGACTTACAGCACAAACTTCCCCAATGTAACAAAATCCTTAAACGACATTACAACATTCTGGAACAATGTGAACGTCTGAAACGCGCCTTCCCATCCGCTCCAGGCGTCGTTTACCGACGACCACGTAGCCTCAAAGACACCCTTGTCCACTCCCAAATTAACACATCACCCCACAATAATTCATGCCGCCCTTGTTTAAAGCCACGATGTCTTGTATGTAAGGCGATGCGAGAAACAGACAAAGCAACCAGCACGCAATCCAAGTTTTCGATTAACATACGAGGAAACCTAACATGCGATTCCTCTAATGTGGTATACCTACTCGAATGCAACGTGTGTGGTATGCAGTACATCGGACAAACAGAAACACCATTTAGGATTCGCTTCAATAATCACAGAGCCCATGCGAAATCAGCCCCAAGTCTACCTCTATCAAAACATCTCAATCTTCCCGAACATGTATTCGGCAAACTATCAGTAACGCTCTTAGAGACGGGATTTACATCAAATCGAGAACGTGAACAATGAGAGGTCATACCTTATCCACCGATTTAACACTCTCGATAGAGGAATAAATGAGAATCCTGGTACACTTGCAGCACTTAAAGCAATAAAAAACAATAACGGCAACAATGAAATACTAACTGAGTTCAAGGCACTGCAGCTGCGAAGGCCACTGGAGAAACCAAAAACAATTCCAAGTGTAACTACTCTTGCTAAGTGCAGCTGTCGTCTGTTTTCTGTTTTATTTTACTACCCAATCAATTGTACCATGCATGACATGCCCAACAGCAACCCTGTGCACAGCCGGGAGGCCCCCCCCTACACGCGTAATCCAGAAGCGGGCAAAGAATTCACATTGCGCCCCGCTTACCAGCCTCTAGCCGCAATACGGGGCACCCCTCTTTTACGACGAAATGTTGACAGGGCGCCGAGTAGTTAAAGGCTTAGACTTCCTAAAATGCCCTCTTACAAGCCTCTGCCGCAATACGCGGCACCCCTCTTCTACGGACGAATTGTTTACGGGACTCCGAGTAGTTAAAGGCTTGGAACTTCCTAAAAAGCTCTTTTTTGCCCACACCGAACCGCCAGTGCCAGGAAGCGCCGTCTGGCCGGGAGGAGTGCGTTAGTGAAAGAAAACACACAGACAGCTGAGATCAGAAAGGTGAAAGGGAGAAGGAGGAGAAAGATGAGGGGGGAAGTGGAGGGAATAGTGGAGGGGGGAAGTGGAGGGAAGAATGGAAGGGGGGCGCCCGAGGGGAGTACACCGTATAGTATTTTTATTTTCTTCTCTTTTTTCCTTCCTTTCTTTTCTTTTTCTTTTTTCCCTTTTTTCTTTTTGTCTTTTTACCTCTTTTTTTGCCCTCTGATTTGAGATTGCATAAAGCTGAGCACCAACAAACTGTATCTTTAATCCTGATGAAGGCCAGACTCTAGGCTGAAATGTCGAATAAACCACGTTGTGACCGCTCACGGAGGATCTACTGGACTACATGCAACGGCTACGGCCACTCAACCACCATGTCTGCCTACACACACACACACACACACACACATATATATATATATATATATATATATATAAAATGCAAAATGAAGAAAGAAAAGTGGGTGAAAAGATAACTCACCGTGGGCAGGAACCAAACCTGTGACCTTCGAATAAAGCGTTCGAAGCTCTACCACCGAGCTACCACGACGGCTATCCTCCCAGCAACTTTATTGGTTACATAGGTGAATTTAAATGTTGAAGTATCAGTTAGCGCCCTCAGTGGCCACGGCGGCAATTGTGGCACACTCTTTGAAAGCCTGTGTGGCGCCACGTAGCACGTGAACTTATTACGTTCTGGCAGCTTACCAATAGTCCCTCGTATACAATATAAGGCTCCAAGTCTGCCAGGACCCTCGTTAATGAGTAAGGGAAAGAAGAGTATACTGAAGGGTTCGTTTTTCCATGCTTTGACACAAAATATTCAAATCTAACAGGCGATATATAAATAAATAAATAAATATATATATTATATATATATATATATATATATATATATATATATATATATATATATATATATATATGTATGTATATATATACCGAAACGGGCTGTTGAACAAGCAGAAGTTGACTCAGTGAACAAGAGATTGATTCAGCGCAAGGGCTAACTAAATGCAAGCCTGCGCTCACGGCACGTCCTCTTTTCTTTCTCTCCTCGAGCTTCATGTTCACTGCCCTTGTAACAATCAACCCCGAGCGTCGAGGGAGCTATCAAGGTGACCTAAGGACAGGATTACAGAGAAGGGTATTGGTATGGCTTGAGCCAAAAGACGTGTCCCTGACGGTGCTTGTCCACAGTTGCATCCAGCTGCTTGACAAAGTAGTTGACAGTGTAGGTTTAGCGTACCACTCGCTAGGGACCATGGAACCTAAACAAAAGCTTGTGAGAGAGTCCCGGAGGAGTAGGAGAAATCCATAGTCACACTTGTGAGTTAGGAGCAAAGCTCACGGGCGTGGTTGATGCGTCGTGGCGATGTTTTTGGCGCGTCTGGTCGTGTTGACGTGAACGCACGAGCAAGCTTCCAACAATCTTCAGCGTTTGTTGCTGCTTGTGAAACGGTTGTCATTTCTGAAGAGTTCGTTAAAGAAAGAAGAATGGTCTATATTTTAATGATGATTCCCGTCCATAAAGAATAAAGAAAGGCGAAAATCCGACAGTGCTTTGCGTTCGAGTGTTGTAGGCATATGTCACAAAAGGCTGTATGCAATCCCAATTTGGCTAATGGGATGAAGCGTACACGGCCAGCTTATCTTCAAGTGTACGATGAAAACGCTCGATCATCTCTATAGTTTGTGGGTGATAGGCTGTGGTAGTGTGGTGTATGATGTCACACTCGTTCCAGAACGCTTTGATCGAATCGGAGAAAAAAAACGCGGCTAGCTTCAGAGGTGCGCCATGCCAAAATCAGGTTTTGCAGTATAAAAATGCAACGTCTTTTGCGGTAGCAGAATGTAACGCAGCTGTTTCAGCGTACCGCGTTAGGTAGTCGGTAGCGACAATGATCCAGCGGTTGCTACTCGAAGTATAAGAAAGCGGAACGTAAAGGTCGATTCCGACACGATCGAAAGATCGTGTGGACATGGCAACGATTGTAAGGGACCTGTGGCATGTTGAGCGGGCATCTTGCATCGCTGGCACGTAAGGCAAGACCTTACGTAACGACGAACGAAATGGTACATACCACGCCAGTAGTACCATAGCTGCAAGCGAGTGTATGTTTTTAACACAGCAGGGTGACCACAATATGGATCATCGTGGAACGTGGCATATATGTCAGAGCGAAGATGTTGAAAAAGGATGAGCAACCACTTACGGCCGATCGAGCTACAGTTTCGGTGGTAAATCAGGTCATCTCGAATAGTGAAGTGTTGTGCTTGACGGTGAAGCATCCTGGAAACTGGGGCGGCTTTTCGGTTTTGAGAGAAAGTCCAAAAGAGAACAAATCCAAGCGTCTTTGTGTTGCTCAGAAGCCATGTCCAAAATGCTGATGGCCTAGGCAGCACTGGTGGAGATAGGCGAGCAGAGGGCTCTGAAGCCAACGGTTAGCGTGACAAGGCATCTGCTTCCGAATGCCTCCGGCCAGAACGGTAGATAACACGAATATCAAATTCCTGAAACCACAACGCCCAACGAGAGAGCCAACAATGAGGATCTTTTAGTGAAGATAACCAGCAAAGCACCTGGTGGTCTGTCACAATATTGAATGGACGTACATATAAGTAAGGCCGAATTTTCCGATTGCCCATGTTATGGCGAGGCGCTCCGTTTCAGTGACACAATAATTCTTCTCGACTTTACTGAGGGTGCGGCTTGCATAGGCAACGATGTACTCGTCAAAGCCATTCTTGTGTTGGGCCAGAATGGCCCCTAGCCTGACACCACTAGCGTCTTGCATGAAGCTTTGTTGGAGCAGATGGATCGGAATGTCGGGAGGCGTATTGAGGAGCCACCGGAGTTTTTGAGACGCATCGTCACACGCCTGCAACCGCGTTGAGAAATCAAAAGTTCCGGGAAGAAGATTAGTCAAGCAGCGAAAACGGAGATGAAATTGCGGACGTAGCGCCGGAAGTATGCACATAGATCGATGAAGCTTCGGAGCTCATTGATGGTGTTTGGTTTGGGGAATGCCACGACTGAATTAGGTTTTGTAGGGTCCGGAAGAACGCCGTCCTTAGAAATCACATGGCCGAGGATTAGGAGCTTGCGAGCGCCGAAGTTGCATTTCTTCGAGTTAAGTTGAAGTCCCACCGTAAGAAATCGCTCGAGGCAGCTGAGGTGGGTCGCAAAGGTGCATGAAGTAGCACAATGTCGTCCAAATGGCAGAGGCACGTTTTCCATATCAGACCTCGCAGGATAGTACCCACCGTGCTTTCGAAAGTGGCAGGCGCATTGCAGAGGCCAATAGGCATAAGGGTGAATTCATACAGTCCATCCGGTTTTACAAAGGCTGTCTTCGGGTGGTCACCCTCTGCCATGAGCACCTGCCAGTAGCCGGAGCGTAAATCTCACGAAGAAAAAACACTCTGCTCCTTATAAGCAGTCCAAAGCTTCATCGATGCGAGGCAGATGATATACAGCTTTGCGCGCTATCTTGTTGAGTCGGCGGTAGTCAATGCAGAACCGGATGGATCCATCGTTGTTCTTGACGAGAACATCTGGAGAAGCCAGATGTTGGAGGAACTGTTGGAGAGCTCGTTTATGTCACGTTTCAACAGGTCGTCCACTTGTTCGTAGATGACACGGCGTTCAGCAGATGACACATTTTACAGACGCTGTCTTAGCGAGGTTTGTTGACCGGTGTCAATACGGTGAACGATGGCAGAGGTTCGGCCCTAAACCTTACTGGTCACAATCGAATGAAGAGCGAAAGCGGAATATAACATTTATAATCTCTTGGCGCTGAGTTGGTGCTAGCTGAAAGTCGATGGCAACTGAGAAGACATCCAGAACATCATTAGGCGCGTTGGTAGGAGGGACAGCACAAATCGGGAGCAAAACCATAAATTCGGGTATAGGAGCTGGAAGAATGCACTCGTAAGGTTCGTAGCTTCCCAGGCATTCTGCACGTAGTATAGATGACGGGCTGTCCAAAGAATTGCACACATAAATGGCAGCATGCTCATTGCGAAAAACAACGATGGCAAGCGGAAGCATGAAATTTTGACGGCACACCACATGTGACTGATGGCATAAACAACACAGGCAGTTCCGGAGGACAGGCACGTGACACCAGGACAACAGCAGCTGAGAAAAACGCAAAGTCAACTTCAGAAGCAGCAAACACTCTACACGAAGCGCCATCGTCGGGGTCATAGCACGGCACAGATAACACGTGTTCGGAACAGCACAGTCAACCACAGCAGAATTTGACGAAAGAAAGTTCCAGCCAAGGATAACATCATGCGAAGATTAGAATAAAACTACAAATGTGACGACGTACATCGCACATTGAATGACGACTCGTGCAGTACACAAAGCTGAAGGCTGAACATTGTCGGACGTAGCTGTCAGCAAACAAAGGTCGGTAAGTTCAGTGGTCACTTTCTTGAAGTTCCGGCACCGTTTCTCGGAAATTACAGATACAGGAGCTCAGTGTCAACAAGTCCGTGCACCTTAACTTCATCAATATAGACTTTGATTTCGTTCAGAAAACAGCATTTGGGTCTTTAAATCTTTGCTGCCGACGCAGTTCTTGCCTCCGGAACTGCGCCCGTCAGTTTTCCCCTCGTGGTGGGCTGCTGCGACTCAACATTGGAGAAATAGATCGACGAAGAGGAGAAGGCGATCCGATTGAGCCGTACAGTCGGCGACCGGAACGTACGTCTAGAGGTGGAACGGCAGGAACGGAATATCGCGGCTCAGTGGCCATGATGGGCATGTAATGTATGGCATCTGCAATGTCATGAGAAGGAAGGCGACGACGGCGGCAGTGACGGGCTATGTGGCCTGGAAAGCCACAGGAAAACATATTGGCAGATTATCCTGAGTGTGTCGTTGGCTGACGGTTGGGGCAGCGTGGCTTGGGAAGCCACAGGAAAACATATTGGCAGATTATCCTGAGTGTGTCGTTGGCTGACGGTAGGGGCAGTGTTCGCTAAATAATGTACCGTAAACGGTCGTCCAGGCGACAGCGTCATATAAACGTGTCCGAGCTGTTTTGTATACAGCCAGAGACAGGCCGGTCAATGGGCGGGTAGGTAGTGCCGACGAATTAACGTGGCGAGACGATAGTTATAACGCGAGAATAAAACGACGACACAGAGACAAAAGGACACGAAGACACGAGCGCTAACTTCTAACTGAGTTTATTGCGCAGAGCACGAAAATATATAGAGACAGTAACCATGTGATAAAAACCATATGGCACAAAGAGCACAACATGAGTAAGAGAAAAACAAAGACAAAAATAAAAGCACAGAAAAACAGCAAAAAATTATAAGAAAACGCAACAGAAAAGTAAGAATAATATATCTACTTGCGCGCACCAAAACCTTCGAGGGACCTGAGTTCCTTCTTCGACAGAGTCACGGAGGGCTTGCTAATACAAGATACCTGTTCACGTGCCGTCTGCGCGGCCTCGACAATGACCCGGGTGCGCTCATCTCTGTGCTTGTACAGCGTCGCTGTGTCCTTGAAAAGGGGTGCACAGTTGCACTCAGTGCAGTGCAGAGCAAGAAAACCATTTTTCGTTTCTAACATTGTTAGCGTGTTCTCTCAGCCGATCGTTCAGACACCTTCTGGTCATTCCGACATAACAAGCACCGCATGAAAGGGGGCTCCTATAGACAACTTCCAGGGAGCAGGCAGCATGCCTGTTTCTATGTTGAACTCTGCATACCGTTGATGACTGCGATGACTGTACAAGCACAGAGAATAACGCACCCAAATCATTGTCGAGGCCGCGCAGATGGCACGCGAACAGGTGCCTTGTATTAGCAAGCCTCCGTAATTCGTAATTCGTCCGTATTAGTTAGGTGCAGAATCTGTTCGCCACAACATATAGCGGCTTGAAGAAGAAGATAGGGTGTCCTACCATAGAATTAGCTGGTGAGAGCACCGGGTAAGCACAGTGAACTCTATGTATTGGAAAATGTCATCAATAAACACACGAGCAGTACACAGAGCAAAAGGGCGGATAGGGTTCCTCTGGCCTTCGACTAGATTGGGTCCATTATAAGGTGTCATTACTTTTTTCAGGCATTTGCACAAATCATACCCAATCACAGAAACTGTAGCACCGGTGTCAACCAAAGCGTCCACGAGAACTCCTTGCACCGTAACAGAAACCATGTTGAACGGGCGCGCTGGAGTAATATGAGTCCTACTGTTACATGCAGTTTCTCCTCCGAAAACTGCATCATTTGGTTTTCCGACCGGTTGTCAGTCGTAACCAGGCTGGCCGAAGAGGAAAGGAGGAGCGACGGAAGCGCGAAGGTGATCGGCGTCGGCTTGAGCAGTAAGTGTTCCGCGTCTCAGTCGACGCGGGCGGAGATGGAGACCGCTGCTGTCCAGATGATAAACGCCGAGCGTAAGAATCCCCACTGGAAAAGTCCCGTTCGCGCATGTCGTACCCGCGACGCTCGTCCTGCTGGCTCTTGTGGCAGAAGCGCGTTATATGGCCCTGATATCCACAGTAAAAGCTTGTTGGGCGAGATGGGCACCAAGGCGGGTAGTAGAGGGCGTTCGGCGCACCGGGAGATAGCGCACTCAAGTGGACAGACGGAGGGTCGGGTGGCATTGGCTGGAAGTGGACCGGTGGTGCAGCAGCAATCGGCGTGAATGATGGCAGTGGCGAAGTAGAGTTTACGTTGCGAGAAGGCGCGGCTGCAACTTGCGCGTACGTTGGAGGGCTAGACAAAGGTGGCTGTACGTAGGTTGAACTGGTGAATGAAATTAGTTCCTCCCTTACGATGTCACGCAGGGCCATGCTTGAAGGCTGTGTGACAGATGAAGAAGGTGGTGAGATGCCCATTGATTGAAGTTTTTCGCGTATGATCTCCCGTATCATGTCACGCAGGTCCCGGTCTGCTGTATGGTGTTCACTGTTGCCCGACTGAAGGCGAACAGAATCAAGTTCGTCGAGACGCTGACACGTAGAGACGACGTCAGCGACAGTAGAAGGATTATGGGCAACAAGGGCATTGTAGGCAATGCTTCCTATGCCCTTCAGGATGTGGCGCAGTTCGTCCGACTCCGACATCGAGGAATTAACGCGTCGGCAAAGCGCAAGGACATCCTCGATGTAAGATATGTATGACTCGCCGGGATGTTGTTGGCGAGTATCTAGGGCCCTCCTCGCTAGAGCGGATCGAACGGCTGGCGTGCCGAATACTTGGCGAAGCTGCTGCTTGAAGGCAGGCCGGTCGGTGAGGTCGATCTCATGGTTCAAGAACCATGTCTTGGCAACGCCCGTGAGATAAAGCGATACTCGGCGGAGGTTGTTAGAGTCGTCCCCGTGATTAGTTGCGCTTACTGGCTCGTAGTTATCGAGCCAGTCCTCCACATCTTCGCCGCGGAGACCAGCGAAGATCAGAGGGTCACTATGGTGGTTTACGATGTAAAGAGGAGGGGCTTGCGGCGCAGAGACGTGAGCAGAAAGGCCATCCACCCACTCACTCTGAGACATGTCGGCGGACTGAGGGTCCAAGCGGTGGCCTGAACGGAGCTCCAGCGAGTAGGCGTTATAAGGAGAGGTACTGGGATCGTGAATCCACCTCCACCACGTATGAAGACTCGGTTGTAAGGAGGTTTATTGGCCGTGAACTCGAGAACGAACAAGCGCAATGGACTCGAAAATGAAGCGCACGTTCAAAGGAGATGGTGATTGTCAGCCAGAACATATAATGATGATGGACTGCTGTTCAGATGAGGATGAAGCGCATAATAATAATAGATGCCTACAATATATATATATATATATACATATATATATATATATATATTGTGACGACGCGGGATTGACGAGGACACAAGCGCCTCAAACAAATACGATTTATCGATCGCAGGAAACAGACTGCAACGACTTCTTCGTCTTTTTCCCTCAGCCAAAGACACTCGCGCTCCTTCGTTGTCCTCACCACTGGCACATACGCGCTTCATTATTCCCCCTTTAAAAAAACATCGTCCCGATGTTAAACGTTTGAGAAGCAAGGCGAAACCGAAACTGCACAGTTAGTCACTGAAAGTAAGGCTTCATCCGAAGCACGTGGAGAATTTCTGGTGAATGTCTGCGCCGCTTTGAACACTGCACGCCATCCGGAACAACCTCGTAGTTGACGTCACTAATGCGTCGCAGAACCTTGTAGGGTCCGAAGTATCTTCGCAACAGCTTTTCGGAAAGCCCACGCTGACGACCAGGTGTCCAGACCCATACTTTGTCGTCCACGTTGTATATGACGGGTCTGTGCTGGAGGTTGTAATACTTGGCATCGTCGTCTTGCTGTTTGGTGATTCGCAACCTGGCAAGTTGTCTGGCTTCTTCTTCTAGCTGGGTAAACTCTTGGACGTCTGTCTCATCGCCATCATTTTCATGGGGGAGCATTGCGTCTAACGTTGTTGTAACCTCGCGTCCGTAGAGGAGACTAAAGGGTGTCTTCCGAGTGGTCTCTTGACGAGCTGTGTTGTAGGCGGACGTGACGTAGGGCAAAATGATGTTCCAGTTCTTGTGCTCTACATCTACGTACATGCTTATCATGTCAGCCAGAGTCTTGTTGAGGCGTTCGGTGAGCCCGTTGGTCTGAGGATGATACGCCGTTGTCTTCCTGTGAGCTGTACCACTTAGTCGGAAAATCGTGTTCAAAAGCTCGGCCTTGAACGCAGTACCTCTGTGGGTGATTACTATTGCGGGGCACCGTGTCTTAAGACGATGGCTTTGATGAAATTTGCGCCGCTTCAACTGCCGTTGCCCATGGCAGAGCGCCTGTCTCCGCGTATCGGGTCAGGTAATCCGTGGCGACGATTATCCACCTGTTTCCAGTGGCAGACTTTGGGAAGGGGCCCAGAAAATTCATGCCAATTTGTGCAAACGGTGTCGCCGGCACTCGAACAGGCTGCAGCAGGCCAGCTGGTTTGATGGAAGGTGGCTTGCGGCGCTGGCAATCTAGACATGCCTGCACGTAAGTTTTGACAACTTCGGCAAGTCTTGGCCAGTAATAGTTTTGCCTTATCCTCGCCAATGTTCTTGCGTAACCCAAGTGACCAGCGGTAGGTTCGTCGTGACAGGTTTGCAGTACCTCACGGCGAAGCGAAGAAGGAACGACGAACAAGTAGCTGCTGCCGGTGGGTGAAAAGTTCCTCTTATAAAGAACGTTATTTCGCAAGCAGTACGACGGCAGCCCTCTCGCAAATAACTTCGGAACGCTATTCGCTCGCCCTTGTAGGTAATCTATAAGTGGTAGCAGCTCAGCATCGCCACGCTGCTGTTGAGAAAAGGTGGCAGTGTCCACAATTCCGAGAAAGGCCGTGTCGTCATCGTCGTTGTCCGGGGATGCCGTCTCAACAAGAGACCAAGAAAGACAGTCGGCATCGGTGTGTCGTTTTCCCGACTTGTAGGCAACAGTGAAGTCAAATTCTTGGAGCCAAAGACTCCATCGTGCAAGGCGGCGGCCAGACGGATCTTTCAAGTTGACTAACCAACAGAGAGAGTGGTGATCACTGATAACGGTGAATGGGCGGCCGTACAAATAAGGACGAAACTTCAGGACTGCCCATACCGTTGCAAGACATTCTTTTTCCGTTGTAGTGTAATTAGCTTCAGCTCGGACAGCGTCCTGCTGGCATAGGCGATCACGTTTTCATTGTTGTTCTTCGACTGTACGAGCACTGCTCCAAGACCCACATTACTAGCGTCTGTATGAAGTATTGTCGGTGCGTCTTCATCGAAGTGGGGCCAGCACGGGGGGTGTTTGCATTCGCTGACGAAGCTCGTGAAATGCCTGCTGTTGGTCTTCGCCCCATCTGAAGGGGGTATCTTCCCGAGTAAGCTGTGTCAATGGCCATGCGATGCGCGAAAAATTTGCAATAAACCGCCGGTAGTAGGCACAGAGACATAAAAAAACGTCGCACTGATTTTTTGTCTGATGGTGTCGGGAAGTTCGCCACGGCGGCAATTTTATCCGGGTCGGGTCGGAACCCTTGGCTGCTCACGACGTGATGAGGAATCGAAGTTCTTAAAAAAGCCGAAGTGGCACTTTTCTGGTTTTAGAGTAAGACCGGCCAAGCGTATTGCTTCAAAAACTGCTTCAAGCCTTCGTAAGTGTTCCTCGAAAGTCGCCGAAAAGACAATCACGTCATCGAGGTACACCAAGCAGGTTTGCCACTTAGTCCCGACAGAACCGTGTCCATGAGACGCTGGAATGTTGCTGGCGCCGAACACAAACCGAAAGGAAGAACCTGAAATTCATAAAGTCCGTCGGGCGTAACAAAGGCAGTCTTCTCACGATCTCTCTCATCCTCTTCAATTTGCCAGTAGCCGCTTTTTAAGTCCATAGACGAAAAGTAGCGTGCGTTTCGTAGTCTATCCAATGAATCATCAATACGCGGCAGAGTGTAGACGTCCTTCTTTGTGATCTGATTAAGCTTACGGTACTCGATGCAGAAACGCAAGCTACCATCCTTCTTTTTGACGAGTACTACAGGTGATGCCCAAGGACTGTTAGACGGCCGAATAACACCATCTTCTAGCATCGTTTTCACCTGTTTTTGATTTACCTCACGCTCCTTTGCGGCGACTCGATAAGGATTTTGCCGGATGGGTCTGGCATCGGAATCCGTGGTGATGCGGTGTTTCGTCAGTGCCGTTTGACCAACTCTTGATGTGGATGAGAAGCAGCCATGGAACTTGTCGATCAGCGTGAGAAGGCGGTCTCGCTCAATGGGAGATAACATTGGACCAACGTCTACAGGTGTCGGTGTAGTGATAGTAGGCGCTGCTGCTTCCTCAACTAAATGACAATCTTCTGTTTGCGAGAGTTCGTCAAAATAGGCAATAGCCGTGCCTTTAACGATGTGTCGGCGTTCTCTGCTGAAATTTGTCAATAGCAGTTCAGCGCATCCGTCAATAACAGTGATGACAGCCATGGCAACAGAAAGGTCGCTAGTGAATGCGAGCTCCTTGATGTGTTCAGCGACGCCAGTACCATTTCGTAATTTGTCACAGTGCACGGATACGAGAGAACAACTTCGTGGCGGCCGTATGACGTCGTATCGGCAATACGGAAGTGAGGTGGCTGGTGTTCCTGATCTGTAGCAGTCTCCGAGCTTACAGTGAACGTTACGCTTCTGTCACGGATGTCAATCACAGCCCCGTATTCGCGCAAGAAATCCATTCCCAATATGAGCTGTTTACAGTACTCGTGGAGAATGACGAGGGTGGCGACAAAGGTGGAACCAGCAATGAAGAGTCGGGCCGTGCACTTTCCAACCGGTGTCATCAACTGACCTCCTGCAGTTCTTCTATTGGGTCCCTGCCATGGCATTTTCATCTTCCTGAGTCTTTCGGCTAGCTGTAGGCTTATTATAGAAAAGTGGGAGCCAGTGTCCACAAGTGCCGTCACTTGGTGGCCGTCAATGTGAACGACGAGGTCAGCGCTGATAACGTCGGTTACGTCGGCAGTTGTCTCATTCGTCGAATTAGTCGTTGCTGTCGTCTTCTTCGGTATCGATGGCTTCGAGCTGTCACTTGTCTGCAATGAGGGCTGTTCGGAAGTTCGAATATTGGCAACCCCATCCCCCGAGGTTGCTGCGTCTAGTTTCCCCGTCGCGGGCTAGGGGACCTGCCCCTGGTGACGTCGGCAAAACTGCGACGATTAGGTGAACTGGGCAGCGCAGGAGATGGAGAACGTGATCTGGGCATTACTGGATTCTGCGGCGGTGTGTTCACATGGGCGTAGTCGTACATGCGTTGATCGTCGTACGCAACGTAATCAGGGTAGCGAGGAAATCTCGAGTACTGAGCGTCGCGATAACGGCAAACTCTGTAGACGTGTCCAGCTTTGCCACAATGAAAGCATACCGGTCGACGGTCAGCGGTACGCCACAAATCGGTTTTCCAACGCTGATAGGTAAGTGGAGACTCACTATTGGGCCGCGTTGTGGGGCGACGTTGTGGGGCATGTTGGTTATACGGGATTCGTCTTGTCGGAGGAATCGGTGAGGTTGCGAAAGTGGTCGGTGCTGACAGTGCCTGTGTTTGCAGGGTTGGTGGTTGTCCAGTCATCGGGGTCTGCTGTGCTGAAGGAGCGACGACGGGGCGTCGGACTGCATCAGCATAAGTAAAATGCTGTCGCACACCATTATAGCCGGATGAAGAGAGAGCATGGTGGACCTCATCACGGACAACATCAGCGACAAAAGACAATGCCGGCGTCGGTTCAGTTGCTGGAATTAAACCAAGCTGCCGAAGCTCCTCCCTCAAAATCTCCCGGATGACTTCCCGCAGAGGCCTGTCGTCGCAGAGGCTCGCCGCAGTCGTGACAGGGCTACTCGCTCCAACGTTGACCGGGTTCTGCTGGCGGTACCGTTGCTGTAGGGCCAGTTCAATAGCTGTGGCTTCTTTCGTGAACTCAGCCACTGTTGTTGGCGGATTTCTCACAAGCCCAGCAAACAGTTGCTCCTTCACGCCTCGCATTAGATACCGGAGCTTCCTGTCTTCCGGCATCTCGGGATCTGCCCTGCCGAAAAGACGGGTCATGTCCTCGGCGAACATAGCGACGCTCTCGTTTGGTTTTTGAATTCGAGCTTCCAAGAGACGTTGCTCATTCTTCTTTTGTCAAGACTACTGAAGGTGTCAATCAGCTGGTTGCGGAAGTCATCCCACGTAGCCATGCTTCTTTCCCTGTTAATGTACCACGTCGGGGCGTTGTCTTTCAGGTAGAAGTACACATTCGCGAGCTTGTCTTCTGGGGTGGCCCACTGGTTGTACTTCGCGCAGCGTTCGAACTGCTCCAGCCAGTCTTGTGCATCTTCATAGGTCTCATCATGAAAGCAGTAAGGAATCATGGGATTCTGAAGTGTCATGTGCGATGTAGCTGCAGTGGCCATGGTGGTTGAAGGAGGCAAGCGATTTCTGGCAGTTTCTGGAAAGGGATTGAGCTCGGGAGCTAGGCCTCGCAGACGGCGGCTGGAACGGTGGACTGGTGTGTCGACGGGTGGTAGTGATTCCGGGCTTGAATGTCGGGTCCGCGAAGGGGGGCCAAGCATGAAGACGTACCCAGCACTTCCACCAGTGTGACGACGCGAGATTGACGAGCACACAAAGCGCCTCAAACAAATACGATTTATCGATCGCAGGAAACAGACTGCAACGACTTCTTCGTCTTTTTCCCTCAGCCAAAGACACTCGCGCTCCTTCGTTGTCCTCACCACTGGCACATACGCGCATCAATATATATATATATATATATATATATATATATATATATATATATATATAGATATATAATGGATAAATAGACATATAAGTAGATAGACGTCAAAAAGAAAAACTTCGCAATCAAAACCTATCCAAAAGGGCGGAAAACCAATTGAACACTACGTAAGAAAAAAGTGCAAAGAAACAAGCAAGCTTTCCAAAGTCGAATATTTTTGTGACATGGTATGTCTCTGGAGGTGATTTTCGTTTTTTTGTTAAGCCCACTTCTCTATATGAAAGATGCAACCTAAAAGCTGTAGACTTGAAGTGAAATCTGCTGATCAAAACGCTGGATCCACTAACAGCTACTGTCTTATCACATAAAGCAGTAGAACCCATCACATAAAACGAGCCCAGTATAGGTTCGTGGAGCCTAACTGATATTATGATTCATTTTAATAAAATGAGCAATAAATGAGTTTATCTTACGTATTAGTAACGTAATATTTATGAATCGGGGGTAACTTCTTGCCTTGTCAAATAAGAAGTTTTAAAAAAGTTTCATTGCGAATAATTATGCGCACTGTGTACTGTTCGCTCTTACCAACTTACCATGCAATCACATAGATTTCTTTGCAGGTGAGGCAGACACCTGCAAAGATTACAGCTCAGAGAAAGCTTTGGGAGGACCGTATGCTTATACACTTACAGCATCGACTTCGTTACCTGTGCCAACCGGAAAATAAACTGCGCAACACTAGATAATAGGGCTAGTACTACTTTGTTAGTTCGTGTACCATTTCAACATTTTTCTATACCCTAAAATTTCCAGTCTGCACAGCATATCTGCGCTTTAGGTTGCAGTCCTAAGTACTGGTTCCTAATTCATGAATTGCTTTGTGGTTCCCTCAGCACGCTGCTTACTGCTGCACATCAACTACCTCCTACTTAAATACCCGCAGACGGATTAGAATCAAGGCATTGTTGCTATATCGCATGCAGTGTAGTCTTGTCCTCTTTGTCTTGGTAAGCGGTGGGTAAACGCGATATGCCATAAACAAGAAATCATAGACTGGCCGCAGCACTGCCTTTGCTTCAATGCTGGTGTGGTGTGCGTTGGGTTAGGCATAATCTATACGTTATGCATTGCTTTAGAGTCGATCAGTACCAAATTTGAAAGAGATAAACATACGCTAGTAAATCGGAGACGTCTGACTTCTTAGGGAGTTCTAACCTGAAACAGAAATTGCATGACAATGAACTACGTGAAATGAAAGCATGTACAACCTCGGCTGTGTAGAGCGTGCGAGCAGCCAGCTTTTTGTAATGCGAATCAGACCCCGGAAACTCTCAAGTTCAAGTGATCACCTCTAGGGGGCGAAAAATTCAACCGCGGCGCCTTTATGCTTCAAACACACAGAGTGCCTCTACTAACCTCTCTCGCCACTCGCGCTATTGCACTTTCTTGTAGGGACGCCCTTGTCGGGACCAGGTTTTTATTTTAATATGATCAAATACTACATTTTTGCGTACCGCTACACATAAAAACTGCTTGTTTTTCCAGCAAGTAGTTTTTTAAACATGTGCTTGTCATCAATTTTTGTAATAGTTTTTGCTCCAGCTGACTCGAGGTAAGTAGCAGCCTATCGACATCATTGTCCTCATATCAAAGTTTGTGGCGGCCAACGGTTTCGACGGCAGGTAACGGCTCGCGGTACGTTCAGATGTGTCTCGGACTGTTTCGTTTCGCTGTAAATATTTTGAGCCTCTGCTGACCGACATATTCTTTCTCTTTCTGTTTATTTTGACTCGTTGAAATGCTTTCGTGAACTGAATTCAAGTGACTGCCGGGGAACGAAGCGACAGTTGAACCTTCATCGGATGAACACCTGTTTCAAGCCCTGGCCTGTGAGTAGAAACCACTTTAGTTTTTTAAGGACGGTTGCATGCGGGGCTAGTTGGTTCGTTTCAAAATATGTAGTTTTTTTTGCCAATGACTGCGCAGGCGTCACACGGTGGCAGCGCATTGCAAAATAATTTTTAAAATGGTTTAACGTCTCAATCTGTAACCAGAAAAACGTGCGTTACCTGCGGCGTGGCTCACGTGGGAACGACTCACTAACTCAATAGTTAATTCTTTACTCTATCCACAGGTAACACCAACCGGGCCGTTGCAATGAAAGAAGGCGAATAAATCTCTGCCGCCTCGTAAGTCTTCGTAGCCAGCTCATATATTATTGCAAAAACCTACTAGTCAATTGTTTACCGATGTCGCGTTTGAGAAACGTCACATATTTATGAGACTGGTTTTGCTATAGAGTGACGAAGAAAGCGTCACATATATGAGAAATACTGTTTTTCTGCCACAGCCTCTTGGCCCCCCTGACATGGAAGCAGCTTTGTACAATGGGCAAGGAACCTGCTACATAACGTGCCTTGTGCAGAAGCAGCCCTGAGTGATACACTTGTTATGAGGTACTATTACATATATATATAAAATACTGCTGTTTACTAGTAACTGAGTTCATTAATTTACTTTAGAAAATTTCATGCATTGATATGTGGTGATGTTACTTGTTTTTCCAGGCTGCTATGCAACGGCAGGATGACTACCCCCGAAAGACCACTCTGCAAGCACGTTGGAACATCTGAATGTCCACTACAACAGGTAATCTCGAACCTCACACATGTAATGCTGTATTTGTGAATGTTTTACCGTGCATATCGGGAGGAGGGGGTGCTTTAGATTGGCAGCAAGCATTGGCTGTCTACCGTGGCTTGGAATCTACACTTCAATAATGCTGAAACTGTAACACTATTAGTTAGATTGTGTGGCACAGCTGAGCTCAACAACACAGGCTTGGCCCTAGCCACAGTGGTCCTATTTCGATGGGAGTGAAATGCTAAGACGCTTGTCTGCTTAAGGGTTTGTTCTATTCACCTGCACCACATGATTCGTTTTACAAAGTGCTGCACCTCGCCATTCGTTTCAGTGGAGCAAGAATGGCATCCTCCAAACCAAGCCATTCATTTCAAAAAGCCCAGGAGAGGTACAGCACTAAAACTAGTTCATGATTTTTCTGTACCTCCTACTCTGACGGCACTGGTTTGATGCAGCCGCACGCACAACTTAACAAACAACCTAGCATTAGACGTAAGTACTGTACCCATCTCTACAAATTCGGCAGGCTTTGCCAAGAAGTTTCACCTCATTAAATAAGTGAACAAAAATAAGGATTACACCTTGTCGGCACCTTGCATTCACATGTGATGCCGCACTGCTGAACTCGTGCTGCACAAGTCCTGAACTTCTCGTGCGCAGCTGTGAACCAGTTTGATTGATGCAGGTGGACTAAATTCACCCTGAAAAGAGGGAACCTTGAAACTATGAAAAATTTGCGAACATAAGGTGTCAGAGCAAACGTTTTGACAAGCAGTATTGTATCCTGTGAGGCTACAATTTCATTTGTTATGACTCCTGGAAGCCAGAATCAGTCTAAATTTGCCCACTACTGTACGACTCACGATCACTTCGTAGTTGGCATGTGAATCGTCATAAATTAATTGCAAAATGATTACCCCCGCAGTGAGGGGCATTAACAGGCTTTCCTACATTTAGTTGTGTCTTGTGACAGTTTACAAACAACAACCAGAATGGTTTTGTCTTAATTAACAGTGTTTAGCTCATGCAAGTTTACAAAAAGATGCGCCAAAGCTCATACATAAGGCTGCACTCAATTGCTTTGGCTTTGCACATATGTCCAATGGGCTCCTAGAATAAAAAAAATTATAAAAGTGATGAGCACTTGCAGTACAGCTTCCTCGAAGACGTGAATGCTATCGTGAAGAGCAAGATTGTGTTCAATTCATGTGGTACTATTTGTTTTTCCTTATCAGAGAAACTTCCCAGGTTTTTAGAAGGTTAAATAGAACCCCATCTGCTTCTATTTAAATAAGTTGTCATAACTACAGTGTCTACCGCTACGAAGTGAAATTATGTGCAGAAAGGGCATAAAAAAATCTAGGAAATCGCACAGATAGTTGAAACATACATAATCTTGACTTATCTACGACCATACTGCAAGATATGACGTATTTAAAGTTCTAACCTCTAAAAGTAGCAGGGAGAAAACAACTTCAGCTTTTAAGCTGAAGTATACTAAAAAAGTAAACAGAATAACAAGTCCGTAATAATTGTGACCTTTATTGTTCCAGTATTCGGAGAGATTCACATCAAGTACCACCAAGTAATTTCAGGAGTGCTAGCTTGCAAGAGTGTGCTCAAGTTATGTCGATATGTCTATGCAAAAAAGGGATTGTGCTCAGAGCTGAGCAGATAGTGTACTGTGAGAGCACCAACAAGGATGTACAAACAACAAATTTGTACAATGCATGTCTAAAGCTTATTTTCTTCGAATTGGGCTTTTTTGATCTGTAAACACACACCTCATAAATGCTTCTTTAGCATACACGTTCGCTGTATACTCAGCAGACCGGTCATTACCTGCGATGAGAAATTCTAGCTGTAGTAACTATGTAACTTAACTTTACCAATAAATGTAGCAAGCCTGAAATATTTTCAGGCCCTTCACCTAAATACTTATTATTTATGATATGGGCTCACGGCAAAACTAGTGCCTACCCTGTCGACGCGACATTGCACAATTGTGAAGTACTTAATGTAGCATTGCAGAACGAAAAGGATTCAGAACTGTACGCATCCGCAATTGCATATTTAGAAAATTTAGCAAACCCACATTGCTCTCACTGTGTGAGCTATCTATCGGCAATGTGCAAGTTTTCTTCCCGATTTCACATCATACATTCTTTCCACTTCAAGATCAACACTACAGCGCAAGCGCCGCAACCAACGGAAGAATGGGACCCTTGTCCTGAAGCCACGCTATTAAACTAGAACGCCGCAACATAATGAGAACGGTGTTCAATAAGCGATCTCAATGTTCAGTTATATGCATATGCTTGTTAGCTTTCAAGAGTCTTTACACATGGGCTGAAAGCTTTCGATACGTATGAATGACTTGATTTGATTGGACCCGACCATATACATTTTTTGTACCGGCTTGGACACTCGCAATAAACAATGAAACATTTACTTTATTGACGTTGTTTTTGCCAGTCGAGGCCAGCTAGGTCACCTGGCGATAATTACAGACGCGAACCACGATTTAACAACCGAAAAAAAAACAGAGGAAGCGAGCAGCGCGAACCAGCCGTGCTCCCCCCCCCCACTTTCAGCCACAAAAAGCGTGTGTTTATTGATGATGATAGTACTACCAGCGCCCTCTCGCCTCGCGGTATTGCAGTTCAGTACGCCGCCGCTACGTATTTGCTAGTTATTTTGATGCAACAGCCCAAAGATATAGTTTCCGTTCTCTAAACTGGTAGGTGTTCTGTGTGCGAACGCGTTTCTTAGTCGAGCTATCTCAGGCATCCGGCAGCGGCGTCTGCAGCAGCGGCCGTGCGCCGGCAGGTGTTATCGCTTTATTCTCACTCACTCTCCAATAGCGAAAGCTGCGGGCACGCGCGCTTATCCTCGACCCTAGTAAGTGAAGAATGTGGTGCGAAAGAGTGTAGGAGAATGTAGATGCCGTGCTTCACCGCTCTTTCTCCCACCATTTGCTTTCTCTTCTCTCTGTGCCCCACTCTCCAGTTCTCTCACACCTCAATCTGAACTGTTCCCTGGCTGGGCGCCTCTCAAGAACAACCGAAGTGTGTGCTCGAGACGCCGCTGTGAAACACCAATGTAGAGCCGAGAACGCTGGCGCCCCACACTCCCATCTTCTCACTCCCACTCTCGACCGTTTGCTGGCTGGGCCCCTGTCAAGGCGATGGCGGAAGTCGATGAAGGTAAATGCTTGAAGGCAGAGGTGCCTTCTCTCAGAGCAAAAAAAAATGCGTTTGCATTTCTGGACTATTCTCTTCAGGGAATTGGGAGTATTTTTCTATGCAAGGGGCTGTTTCAGTCCCTGACGGGGTCAGCCTAAAAATTATTCCACGCAGGCTCCTTATATACCATGTCAAAGCCTGAATCTGCCTCGAAGTGTCACCCGCCGAGCGAAAATCAGCTGCCTGCATACTCTTCACAGACGTGGCCGAAGCTGCACATGCACTCAGCTATCAGCTTATTGGTTATACAGGCGACAACTTTCAGTTTATTATTATAAGAGCCATTGAGGCAAACCTGACCTGTGGCACAAAAAACAAACAAATAGCTGAAAATCAACTACACTTCACTTTGTCCCGAGAGAGATTCGTGTACACAGCGTCTTTGCGGAGACTGTGCCACTTCGCATGTCCAAACCGCGCATTGTGGGCATTAAAGAAACATTTTAAAAGGGAAGAACCCAGTTTAGCGCACGTCAGACTCTATCAAATTTGAACCGGACTATAGGAGTACATAAAAATTATCAATCACCAGACTCGCTTCTTCTCCGTGAACTTTGAGATATAGCCAATTAATTGAGATATAAATTATATACACCTACTGGAGAACGCCTAGTGTGGTGTCTTTGCATTTGCACGACAAACTTTGTAAATACCATATGAATAGCTAGAACGAATAGGTTAAACTTGTCTACCTAAAGAGCTGGACTACGGGTTATAAATGACGAAGTATCATGATTGCGTTTTTTCCACAATTAGCGGTTATGTTTTCGAGTGTCGTTTAACGCTCCTTGTATAAAGTAATGATAAATATTGCTGATAGTGGGAGTCATGTGCGATTAATTGAAGCATGATTGTCCGATTTAGTGTTGTGTGTTCGCTTAGCACTATTGACTGGCAGATAATATGCGTAATGTTTCCTGAACCTCAATATTAACGTACTTTGTATTGGGATAAAACACTTACTCTACTTGGACCAGGAATGGGGCTTGAAGGTGGTGGAGACTGTAAGGAGTACAACATCACAGTTTTGAATCAGTAACGCCTCTATGAAGAAAAGCAAGAATGTATATATCATTTGCAATGCAGTCTTTGGAACACTTTCTGAACCTCTATGATAACGCAACTTGTATTGGGTATAAACACTTACCCTACTTGGACCAGGAATGGGGCTCGAAGGCGGTGGAGACTGAAAAGTGTATAGCACGACAGTTTAGAATTATAATCGCCTGTATGTATAAAAGCAAGGTTGTATATATCTTTTGTAAGACAATGTGAGGAGCATGTTTTGACCCTCTATTAAACACTTACCCTACTTGGACCAGGAATGGGGCTTGAAGGTGGTGGAGACTGAAAGGTGTACCGCACGACAGTTTAGAATTATAATCGCCTGTATGCATAAAACCAAGGTTGTATATATCTTTTGTAAGACAAGGTGAGGAGCATTTTTTGACCCTCTATATTTACGCACTTTGTAATGGGATGAAACACTTACCCTACTTCCGCTGGGAATGGGGCTTGAAGGTGGTGGAGACTGAAAGGAGTACAGCACGACAGTTTAGAATTAGTAACGCCTGTATGCAGAGGTTGTATGTAATATTTGTAGGAGAATATGAGGAGCATTTTGTGACCCTGTATATTAACGCACTTTGTATTAGGAAGAAACACTTACCCTACTTGGACCAGGAATGGGGCTTGAAGGTGGTAGAAACTGAAAGGAGTACAGAGCGACAGCTTAGAATTATAATCAACTGTATGCAGAAAAGCAAAGTTGTATAAATAAATTCTAAGACAATGCGAGGAACATTTTTTGACCCTCCATAATTGCGTACTTTGTATTGGGATGAAACACTTACCCTACTTAAACCAGATAGGGGGCTTGAAGGTGTTGGAGACTGAAAGGAGTACAGCACGACACTTTAGAATAAGTGATGCCTGTTTGCAGAAAAGCAAGGTTGCATTTAATATTTGTAAGACAATATGAGGAACATTTTCTGACCCTCTATATTAACACACTCTGTATTGGGAATAAACACCTACCCTACTTGGACCAGGAATGGGGCTTGAAGGTGGTGGAGACTGAAAAGTGTACGGCACGACAGTTTAGAATTAGAATCGCCTGTATGCAGAAAAGCAAGGCTGTATATATCTTTTTAAAATAATGTGAGGAGCATTTTTTGACCCTCTATACTTACGCACTTTGTAATGGGATAAAACACTTACCCTACTTGGAATAGATATGGGGCTTGAAGGTGGTGGAGACTGAAAGGAGTACAACACGACAGTTTAGAATTAGTAATGCCTGTATGCAAAAGGCAAGGTTGTATATATTATTTGTAAGCCAATATGAGGAGCATTTTGTGACTTTTTATATTAACGCACTTTGTATTGGGAAGAAACACTTACTGTACTTGGACCAGCAATGGGGCTTGAAGCTGGTGGAAACTGAAAGGGGTACCGCACGACAGTTATGAATTATAACGCCGGTTCACGAAAAATCAAGGCTGTATATTTCATTTTAACTACCTTAGTTCAGAGTTTCAGTGAAAATAGTCTAGTTGTACAGCCTTCAAATTGAAGCAATAGAAAAACAACAATAGCATTTGACAGTTTGTGTCTCTCTGGCGGATTTGGTACATTGTAAGTATAACAAGCTTAATTTATGACCATTTCAGGTACAAAGTGGCAGCAGCAAGCATAGTTCTGACATCACTGACGAAACATGGGAAAAGCCTTTGTCCTGCAGCGGGTGCCGTCAGGCTGATGGCGATAACGGTGATGAACTGGAATGTTTTTATGTAGAAGAGGCTGTCTGAGCAGCAACTTGCATTGGGTTCTAACATATGTAACACGTCCTGCCTCAGAAAATTTTTGTGTAAGTTATTTTACCCTAAATATTTTCACACATTGCATGCTGTTCTAAAATTTTTTCGACTGTGGTTACAAGAACTGCGTCATGAAAACACCTTTGACTTTGTTCGCCGAATAGGTGCCTGCGCTATAAAAGTATACTTCGTCTAGTTCGAACTCTGGTATGTTTTCATGATGTTGAGAAAAAACATTCGGCTGCTCACTAGCTACCCATCTTCGTAAAAGCTAGATTACGGGGAACATGGTGGAAAAACCACTTTTCATTCTACTGGACCTTTGAAGGGGTTCACATAGAGCTTCAAAGACAAGTTAAACAACAAACACACCATGTGACGTTCTTTCACTATGTAAGCACGTGTAGAAACTTCATTGGCCCTTCTTTTTCCTGCATACCGAAGGAACTGACACAGAAACGTTGGTGTTGGGTCACATTCGCGGTAAGCTCATCACAAAGTCATGAAACTCACACGACGTAAGTGTTGTGTGAGGAATATACCACTTTACACAATGGCTTGATTTGTTACTTTATTACTGTGTATTGAGTTGTAAAAACAGTATATTTACTTCTCACACAAAAGGGAGGGGTCAATTCTATGTGCTGTTGATCCTAATTTTCCAGGCTAATTACACGCTCAGCCCCCAAATTATATGGACCCTCTCATACATTGCATAAGACTGAACTGCTTTAAGAAAGAACTTCTCATTAGCCATTCATCGTTTAATGACGCCACATGTTTGCGCGGCCTCGACTACACGGAGGTATAACGCCTTTTCAATGCGTGTCTGAAACTCAACACATACCGACTCGACAAGGAACTCCATGTACTAGACTCAAAGCGAACGTTTACGATGGAGCAAATGGTAGGCCAATGGCCATCTAGAACAAACCGGAGAACAATGTAGTGCTGAAGTTTTTTTTTTGAAGAAACAAATATCTGTGACTAGTGCTGCTTTTCGGACCGAGTTGAATGTGGGAACGTGTTTGCATCGTCCAACAGTTTTGGAGTCACCGATGAACGAACGTTTGCATTTATATAGGACATTTTATGGGCCAATTCACATTTCATAACAATCAAGTGGGAAGAGGCACCAGTTCCCATGGAACGAATAACATTTCTTGTAGATTTTTTTTCTTTTTTAAAATTGACCCAGAAGAAAAAAAAACGCGCAATTCTGTGTCATGACCTCTACCTAGGTCATAATTTCATCTTAGTTGAGCAATCCACTCTCTCAACTAGCTTCGCTGGCTCCATTTTATTGGAAGTTATCTACTGCACATCCAATGGTCGAGAGGTAATCGTGGCCTTGCAGCTCGACTACATATTTCAGTTGAAGTATACCTATGTGCTTATATTTGTGTGTTATGAAACAGAGCCTTGTGGTCGAATTTTCTAGAGACCTTCACTACGCAATTCGTCCTAAGCACATTGTTTCATTATATGGTTTAGTTTAGCTCTTCTTGCTTAATATGGTCACACGTAATTCTTAAGATACTGTCAGTCAAGCAAGTTTAGTACGAGTGTGATTGTCCACTTTGGTGTTGTGAGTCCAGATCTTAGTATTAGCGGGTACACAATATAAGGAACATTTCTCATTCTCAAAAATAGCGTTGTTTTTCTTGAGATGAAACACTTACCCTACGCGTACCAGGACGGTGCTTAGTTGTGGTGAAGAATCAAACAGTATACATGATATCTTTGTAGTGTTCCTACTTAAAAAAACGGAACAATTGTGATGAACAAATGTGATGAACAAATGGAAACTAACA
>WOVY01008132.1:0-39382 GCA_013436015.1 Rhipicephalus annulatus
CTGGCAAATCACCATTGGAACTCTCCTCCTATCGCCCGATCACATTGGCTAGTTGCATGGGTAAAGTGATGGAGAGAATGATTCTCGGCCGACTCTATTGGTACTTGGAGTATCATGAGATCTTCCCGAATGCCATGGCTGGCTTTCGACGTGGTCGATCATCGATCGATAGCGTCATCGACCTAATCACGTAGGTTGAACACGAGAAAGGCTATAAGCGTCTTTGCGCCTCTCTGTTCCTTGACGTCAAAGGAGCCTATGATAACGTTACACATGAAGCCGTCCTTACCGCACTAGAAGAGATTGGAGTGGGTGGCCGAATGTTTAAGTGGATACGCAGCTATCTCCAAATGCGATCCTATTTTGTGTGTACAGAGACCGAGAACACGTCTACACATTTCAATTGTCGTGGCGGTCCCTCAGGGTGGTGTACTGAGCCCTGTGCTATTCAATATAACACTAATCGCTCTCCATACGCACCTACCAAACAATATTTATCCATCAACATACGCTGATGACATCTGCATCTGGACATCTGCGGTAACTCGCCTGCATTTACGAGCGAGAATACAGAGAGCTGCTACTGCAACTACTTTGTATCCACGCAATCGGGGCCTGGAAATTTCCTCTGGAAAGTGCGCTCTTCTGGCATTTACGCGCAAACCCATGTCGAATTACAGAGTGTCAATTAACGGTCCAAATACACCGTATCGTCAATCTCACAAATTTTTGCGTGTCATATTCGACAGAGACATATCATGGAGCCCTCATGTGTCGTATTTGAAAAAGCGATTGACAGGCATATGCCATCTTTCAAGTTTCTCGCTGGAAAGACTTGAGGGAATGCAGCCTTATGCTATGTTACGACTGTATAGGGTGCTTTTTCTTGGCTTTTTTACGATACAGTCTGCCTGCATTATCAAACGCCAGCAAAACAAGTCGACGCATGATACAAAGCGTTTAAGCACAGGCGCTTCCAATATGTCTAGGTCTGCCTCAGGGTGCCTCAACAATGGTGACTATAGCTATAACCAAAGACCACCTCGTGCAGACCAATATTAAAATTGAAGTTTTGAGAACACACATAAGGCATGTGGGCCGGACTCCCCATCACCACCTAGCCTCTCTACCAGTGGATAGACCTCATACTTCCTTTTGTCGAACAATAACTACACATGGTGACTGGCTACCAACTTGTTTTACGCCCGCGGCGAGACCTTCAATTCCTCCATGGTGCCTCAAACAGCCAGTCATCAACCTGACAATACCAGGCATCCAGAAAAAACGACATTTCTCAATACCAGCCCTCAAGCAGCTCGCCTTACTTCTGCTGTACGAGAAGTACCAAGACTGCACCCACGTCTACACCGACGGCGCCGTCCTGCCAACAGCTCAACAGCGGCGGTCGTTATTCCAACGCACGCCACAACCATCAAATTCAGGACAGCTCATGCAACCACAACAACGGCAGCAGAGCTTGCAGCACTTCGCGCTGCGCTGCGTTTCATTAACGACCAAAGTACACAACGGTGGACGATTTTCTGCGACTGCAAGGCGGCACTGTAGTCACTTCTGTCAAATCTACGCCATGCTCTACACGAGCAGTTGGTATTTAAAACAGCAGAAATGCTACACCATACAACAGAGAAAGGGCACCAGGTTATATTTCAGTGGTTGCCAAGCCACTGTGGAATTATCGGTAACGAACGAGCTGATCAAGCTGCCCGTTCAGCCCATACAGAAGACAACGACCAGTCAATACCTCTCTCAAGGACGGACGCTGCTAGGAGGCTCCGCATGCTTGCTCGCCAACGCTCCCTGGCTCTTTGGAATGAGCCTCTCTTTACGCGTGCAAGATTACGATCCCTTAATCCAACGTTAAGCATGCAGCTTCAAACAAAAATTCGACGAGGCGACGCTACTGCTTTGTACAGACTATGGTTGGGAGTTGCGTTTACCCGTGCGTACGCGTTCCGCATAGGCATGGCCCACACTGCCGACTGTGCAAACTGCGGAGATGAAGAAACAATTCAACATATCCTGTGCGACTGCCCGAAATACAACCTGGAAAGACAACACCTTTCTAATAAACTAAACAGGTGAGATGACCAGCCGCTGTCAGAAGAAAGTATACTGCACCATCGTCATGACTCAACGTCACAGGAGAAAGACGCGCAAGCGCTACTGGGCTTCTTAGGAACTACTGGCCTGTCGGAACGCCTCTGAGTGGACTGATTTTGTGTGTGCGTGTGTGTCGGTGTTTTTCTCTTATTTATTTTTTACTCTCCCTTTCTCTTTGAACCCCCTATTCCCCAACCCCAGTGTAGGGTAGCATACCGGATACTAGCATCTGGTTAACCTCCCTGCCTTCCTTATTTCTCATTTCTCTCTCTCTCTCGTACTGGAATACTTTGTGTCATGAGGTTGTATACGAGAGAATATTAATCAGCTGCCCGCTCGTAATAGGTTTACGTGATACGTGACTCCTACACATGCGCATAAAAGAGTGTTTTGCACCGTCACTTGGCTTACAGATGACACTGACTGACCCACCTACTTCTAAATTCACATAAAAACCCCAAAAAATGGATGGAGGGAAGGCCGCTGTAATAGCTCAGTGGTTATAGCATCGAACGCATTATTCGAAGGTGGTAGGTTCGATTCCTGCTCACGGCTGGTTATTCTTTCACCCACTTTTATTAATTATTATTGACATTTCATTGGTTCTAATAAATCCCCTGTACATTGCTTGGCAATACTGTCTGTTAAATCTCCTTATTATTGTGTCAAAACACGGAAAAACGAGCCCTGAGGTATACACCTCTTTCCCTTATTCATTTACGAGGGTCTAGTACTGGTAGACTTCGTATCATTAGATTGTATACGAGGGACTAATAATCAGCTGCCTGCTCGTTCTAAGTGCACCTGCCACGTGACACCGCACCTGCGCATAAAAGTGTGTTTCACACTCGTCACTTGGCTCATAGATGGCACTGACTGACACTGCTACTTCTAAGTTCACATATAAACTCAAAAAAGTGGATGGAGGAGAAGGCCGCTTTGCTAGATCAGTAGTTAGAGCAGTAGATCGCGTTATTCGAAGGTCGTAGTCTCGATTCGTGCTCACGGATGGTTATTGTTTCACCCACTTTCTTTCTTCTTATTCGCATTCTATGGGTTTTAGTAACTTCCCCTGTACATTCCCTGGCATTACTGTCTGCTAGATCTCTTTTATTATTGTGTAAAAACACAGGAAAAACGAGCCCTAAAGGTACACACTTCTTTCCCTTATTCGTTAACGAGGGTCTCGCACTTGCAGACTTGGTGTCTTTAGGTTGTATACGAGGGACCAATAATCAGCTGCCCGCGGGTACTATTTGCATCTGCTACGTGACATCACACATGCGCATAAAAGAGTGTTTCACACTCGTCACTTGGCTTATAGATGGCGCTGACTGACGCTCCTACATCTCAGTTCACATATAAACCTAAAAAAAGTGGATGGAGGGAAGGCCGCTGTGATAGCTCAGGGGATAGAGCATCGAATGCGGTAATTGAAGGTGGTAGGTTGGATTCCTGCTCACGGCTAGTTATTCTTTCACCCACTTTTCTTTCTTTTTTTATTTACATTCCATTGGTTCTAATAAATTCCCCAGTACATTTCTTGGCATTACTGTCTGTTAGATCTCATTATATTGTGTTAAAACACGGAAAAACGAGTCCTTATGTATGCACTTCTTACCCTTCTTCATTACGACGGTCTCGTACTGGGAGACTTGGTGTCATTAGGTTGTATACGAGGGAATATTATTCAGCTGCCATCTCGTACTAAGTTCACGTGCTACGTGACGCCACACATGCGCATAAATGAGTGTTTCACACACGTCGCTTGGCTTATAGATGACGCTGACTGACGCTCCTACTTCTAAATTCGCATATAAACCCAAAAAAGTTGGTGCAGGGAAGGCCGCTGTTATAGCTCAGTGGTCAGATTGTCAAACGTGTTATTCGAAGGTCGTAGGGTTCGATTCCTACTCACGGCTGATTTATTTTTCATCCACTTTTTTACAATCCATTAGTTTTAATTAACTTCCCCTGTACATTCCCTGGCATCACTGTCTGTTAGATCTCATTTATATTGTGTCAAAACGACGGAAAAACGAGCCCTTAGGTATACGATTCTTTCCTTTATTCATTAACGAGGGTCTCGTACTGCAGACTTGGTGTCATAAGTTTGTATACGAGGGACTTATAAGTCAGCTGCCCGCTCGTAATAGGTTCACGTGCTACGTGACGCCAGACATGCGCATGAAAGAGTGTTTCACACTCATCACCTGGCATATAGATGGCGCTGACTGACACTTCTACTTCTACATTCACATATAAACACAAAGAAGTGGATGGAGGGAAGGTCCGCTGCGATAGCTCAGGGGTTAGAGCATCGAACGCATTATTCTAAGGCGGTAGATTCGATTCCTGCTCACGGATGGTTATTCTTTCACCCAATTTGCTTTCTTTTTATTTACATTCCATTGGTTCTAATAACTTCCCCTGTACATTCCTCTGCAATACTGTCTGTTGAAGCGAGGGCACATAAATGCTTCAATGTGGTAGTGTCAGAGCGCTTACTCAAATCTGTTGTAGCAATATAATAAAAAACACTGCTTTTTTAAATAGCCGTTTTTAAAAAACTAAATTGGTCTGAAGACAGATATTTGCTGGTGAATGGAAATTCTTCATTAGATAAACCCCTCGTAAGATGGTTTTGCGAGATAGAGTTTCATTGGTATTTATTAATAAAAATTACTTATTGGGGAGCCATGAAAATTTTGTAAACAGGGGGTGGTTGCTGGACACGACGTTTTGACAAGTGGACTTGTCTTTTACAAGGCTCAATGAAATTTTGAGAAATTTCGTTCAATACAAGAACCATATTACTTTATCATTGTGCCTATCCCAAGAAATGAAGTTATTTAAATATATAGGAGCCGAAAAATGTAACCTAAGTACTATTTAATATTGCGCACACGCACCAACAAAGACCAAAAGCTTGTATGTTGCACATGACTACTATGCAGAAGAGCAATGAATGCAGCATTTGGCAGTAGCTCTTACGTTCCAGATGGTGGCAGAGGTGACGGTGGTTGCTTTTGTTATTTCATGGCTTATGTGACAGAAGGCACTGGTCACTCCTAGCCTTTTTCTAGCTTGGAATGCTCGCACAATCACTGCATTCATTCCCCTTGTCATTGCATACCGGTAACTTGTCATAGCCACATGTCTCCCTGGTCTGCATCAGCCAGACATGGTGTCCCTCTTCTATGTCAAATTTGCCCCTACATATCTTTAAGACACAAATAGTCAGGCTCGAAGTAATTTTTTTTATTCTAATCGGTACATTGTTCTTGTAGAAGCCACAAAGATATAGCTGTTTTTAATGACAAAGTAATGAGAAAGAGGTCTAGGGGAGCTCAAAGTTTCTACAGTTTATTCATCATATTCTGCATCAAAAATTATAGGCACACATGTGTGGAGTAAGCTAGGCTCACATTGAGAGCATACTAACTAATCAAATTCTGTGAACTGGTTGTCTACCTACCAGAAAGACAAAGTATCACTGATACCTAATGAACCTTGTGATTTTATACAGAATGCATCCATGCATTCTCGAGTAGTTGTGTCCCTGCTTCTGCCAATAATCCAAACCTTATCGAGGGACGGCTCACACTCATCAGAATCGCAATGCATCAGCAAATGTGCCCCACCTTTATCTTTTAACGAAAGCTCATGTTTCTGTGCATGTTCATTCACGCATATTCTTGCCCGGCCAACGTTCATCTTTTGCCGTAGGATAGTGGAAATTTATAAACAACCCCATTGATACATTTTGTGTATGATTGGTGTGCTTCTTACCGTACGTACTCACCTTTGTTGCTTCCATCAGATAGTATACATGAAAAAGCCTGGATGATTTTCGGGGTGCAGAAAAAAGAATCGGCATACCATCTCTGTTTGTGACCATTTTAAGGTCGTGTGCAGCTTCGGTGCATACACGGTACAACCTCAGGTCTTGCTGTTCTGCGCTCTTGCTCTACCCAGTACCGTGGTGTTCTGTCTTGATAGTCTGGTGGAGCAACTCAGCTACAGCGTTAAGGAGCATGTGAAGGAAACCAACCACAGACAACCTGTCCAATCGGTTTAGAACAGTCTTCTGCATAACGTGTGAGCACGACCCTGCACATGCATACTCTGGGCATTGTTCAGCTGTGGCTCTTTTCACAGTTTTGGAATGCGTCAACTCGTGTGTGAGCAATTTTTCAGCACATCTAGACAAAAAGCCAACAGCCGTGACGACTCTGCAAGGTAATGCGCTAAGACAAAAACTGGAAAAAGCCACAAGTCTTCAACTCATGTGTAAACACCAATTCCTTTTTAGTCTCTGAAAGCCTGCTAGAACATTGTTAACAATGCACTAATATGTGACGGTGGTTAGTTGCTTTAAAATAAAAAATTATCGTCATACGTAAGAGCTTCCAAAACCTCCCACTAATTAAAATGTTAGTGGAACGTAATAAAAGCAGTTACGGTCAAACATAAGAAATTGCAAAACACAGGAGCAACATACGAGCTACCTTTAACATAAAACTTGAGAAGGACCATAAAAGCTTATACTGCCATGCCCGCGGCATTCCTGAAGGCAACCATACCACTCTCGTCTGTGCTACTTCTTAAGTAGAAGAGCAATTCACCGTGCAGGACAGAATAAAATGTCTTTGACGTCTTACAAAGAACAAATACCCATCGAAGTACTCTTTGTATAATGTGGATGATACATGAGAAATTCCCAGTTTAAAATGGGTCTCTCACGACAACCGAGTCTAGCCGCTTCATTAAAAACTGACTAATCATGTTCTGTAAAATACCTGAATCACTCACAATTGTCCTGAATGAAACACCCGGCTTATGCGTCTTGGCTGTAAAAACGCAGAGAGGGTGTTCTTTTTGCTAGCTGCAGTATGCAATAGACTGCTAGTCGTGCAAGTTCCAAGTCCTTATTCAGAGCCACTGCCTTGCTTTTTAGAACTCTTGTTTTGATGACCTTTAACTTGACGAAGTTCATGTAGACTGCTTGTCTTGCCTTGAAGTTACACAAATGTACATCTATTACTACGGAGCCACTACTTTTATCCACTTGAATTGGGCACAAATTGTTGCACTTGAATAATGACAACACCCACCAACCTATCCTCCTGACGAAGAGGTTTTTTCCCCTGTTCTTGCTAGAGTTTAGACATTGTCTTGTAAGCAATAGCCCCTAACTGCGACTGCGACTTTTGCCGCAACTCGTCGGTACAATGCCAGTAATTAGTTAGCCAGCAACAGAGGTTCATGGCTTTATTTTGGGCCTATGTTGAGTACATACCGTACACTTTCTGCAATGTGAACATTTCCCAGCCCAGTGAGGCTTTCCTAGGTCGTGCGAGCAGGCTTCTTCAGTGTGAAACAGCGGGCACGCCTTCTTCAGGTTCCAGTTTGCCTCAGTGATGTGGGCTGCTGAACGCTTGGCATCGCGAAACTTCTTCAGTGCCAGCCACTCCAGGTCCAAACTGAAGCAAAGTGAGCGAAGCAGGTGAAGAAAGCGCGCCTGCTGCCACAAATCATGATTTCACATGCTTTCGTAGCATGACCAAATGAAGGTGTGACTTCCCCAAAAAGAGCACTCACTTTTTGTAGAACATAGTCTTTCAGAGAAGTCTTGCCTTCATGTGGTTGTGTTGCGAAGTATGTGAAATTTTAAAATCTGAATTGTGGTGGCAGGCGCGCTTATTTATTTGCCTCCTTCGTGCAATGTAGTTTGGTTTGGAACTGGAGTGGTTGGTGCTGAGGAGGTTTTACAATTCCAACCGTATCATACTTGACCAAGCACAATAACAAGTGCCTAGTCAGGCATGTGTTATCAGTCGAAACTCGTCATCTGTCAGAATTCACGTGCTGAAAGCGCCCTGAGGAACCATGCATCTACGGATTAAACAGGCACACCTTTCAACATGGTCACACTTGTGCAAACCAGCCCTGCATGTCCATTAGTTCATGCTTGCTCCTGGGAACACCATGTCAGAGCCCACAACTTCCGCAAGGTACCATGGATTAAACCTGGCTGTAGATGCGCTATACAGAGCCGGGGACATGGCTGTACATGTTTCTGCTAAATGTTGCAGATATGTTTCAACATTGCTAGAAACATGTCGAAAAGCAGTTGGTAGTACAACTACAACACGTAAGCAGTAGCACTGCGATGTGAGTTGAATAACCTGTTGGTATTGAAACCCACTTGCGGTGTGCAACAGCTCGATAACACATGCTCTTTTTGTATATCAGCCTTTTTTATGTCCAATGCTATACAAAGGCTTCTCGCAGTTACCTATAATTTTCCCAACCCTGTGCAAGCCTAATCAATCTTAAGCGTGCAAATCCCATCTAGCCTTCTTCCTTTCTCAGTTATTTTTCTCTTCTTTTCATAGCCACACAATCTCTCTAAGTGGTCACTTGTCTCTCCCTCACATTGGTTGACCGTCCCAGTTTCACCTTTTTTTTTCTTAATGTCAGCTAGAATGTCATCTAGCCCTGTTTGTTCTCTATCGAGCTCTGCTTTTTTAATATCTCTGTGTTATGGTACCTATTTTCTGTTTCTATTTTGCATAGTTCTTGGTCTGTTCTGGACTTTTGTCTTTTTTACTATCATTGAAGTTTATGCACCATATGTTGGTACTCACAGCATACAATAGTTGACCACTTTCTGCTTTAGGGACAGTTGTAAATTGCCGTTTATGATTTGGGAATGTCTGCCATTAAAGGTTTCGCCCATCCATGTTGTTTGGTGAATTTCCTTTTCATGAGTAGTGTGTCCTGTGAATATCTGACTTAAATACATATATTGTAAGGATTCTAGTGTGCTGTTGCGAACTCTTGCTCTCTTGATTCGCCTCCTAACATTAGATTCTTGTCTTTTACTTATTTATATGTAGCCCTACACGAACACTTTATCTGTTTAGACCCTCAGTTCATTGTAGTTCAATGGCATCACTGCTGAAAAGCAAAATGTCATTTGCAAAGCGCAAGTACCGAGATATTCTTAGTAAATGTTTATTCGTGTTTCTTATCAACATGGTGGCTCAAATAGTTCTGCTAAGAATGCTGTAAATAAATTGCTCAGATTTCATCTCCTTGCCAGATCCACTTCAGGAATAAAATGTTTCTGCTCTGCGACAGCTCCTCCACCATAAATGGACTTTTCTAGTCGCCCCTCATGACCTTAATAAGTTCATTGTCTGTCTGTCTGCCGCGGACTATCTGTAGGTGTTGGCTAGGGTATTCATGCATGCATTATGCACTAGCTACTCTAAGACTGCTGATATCTCTACCGAGTCTAATGCCATTCATTAGTCTCTGCAAGCTAAGTAAATGAATGTATTGCATGTGGCAGATTTTTCAGTTTGACAGCGCATGACTATGATCCACAGTGGGACATCTGTTGATCTGTGTATAATTCTTCAAATCTTTCGTCTCTTTTTTTCTGTATTTGTTTGGTATTGGTATTTTTACAGTTAGGGGTTACATTTGATTCGCCAGTACGTGAGACATTGTGCAGAAAGTGTCACAAGCTTTTAAACACGAGATCTTCATCTTTGATTGGGTCAACAATTTCGGATGCATGATTTTTCAGTTGGTCATGTTTTGTAGGGCTCTATTCTCTTCTCTCAGGGTAGGGTATCCAAGCAGATTCGTTCCTGGTTAGGCTTCTGATTTTTTGTTTCTTTCTAACTTTGTTTATATTGAGACTGCTGATTATGTTACTCTATCTGTTGGAGTGTACATTCGTTGTCATGCTCTGTTATTGTTGTCATGCTCTGTTTTTTTTTTGAATTCTTGATCTAATTCTTTGGTGCTGTAAATCCCCATGTCGGCAAGTTTTTTTTTGTTAATCGGCCCTTTTAGCTGAGTTAATTCAACTTTAGATCTTGAGTGGGTAGCTTTCACACATTGGCACAAGGGACACTTCCGCACGGGAACAATCGATGATAGCTTCATGACGTGATAAGAAATCCCAACCCAGGATAAGGTCATGAGAGCAAGATGGTAGAACAAAAAATTGGACAATGTACAAAACGTCTTGGATGATGACGCGCGCCGTACACACTGACGAGGGATAAATGCGTTGCGCGCTAGCCGTGGACAGCACCATGCCCCAAAGAGCTGTGGTCACTTTCTTCAGTTTGCGACAGTTTTGCGTTCATCACAGAAACAGCGGCCCCAGTAACACTAGTGTGCCGACTCCCTCAACATCGACATCATTAACATTTTGCGGTGAAAATTGAGGCTTCGATGATTGCGTTGAAGTTGCAGTTCTTGCCTCCGGAGCTGCACTGACTAGTTTTCCTCCTCAGGAAGTCGTCGACGACGCATAGGCGTTGGGGATCGGCGACGAGGGGTTGGGAAACGAGCAGTTGATGGGCGACGATCTAAATCGGAGTGCCTCTGTTCATATGCAGACGTGGTGGCCTGCTGCGGCGCGTAGGTAGGCATTCCAAAGGAGGCGTACGCAGGTGTAAGACGGCGGCAGCAGAAGCATGCAACATGGCCAGCGATGCCACACGCGAAGCAGATAGGACGGTTGTCATGGGTGCGCCACTCATTAAATGGACGGAAAGGCGAGGTGGGGGCCTGTATACTGGAGGCGAGGCCGGTGGAGGTGTGGCCGATTAAGGAGACTGGATGCCGTGGGGGCCGCGCGACCACAGCTGCGTAGCTGTGAAGGTGGCACAGGTGGTGCGTAGCTGACAGTTGAGAGATCAGGTCCTACTGAAGTGCATGGGTAAGGGGCCGGCACTGTAGGGAGGACATCGCAAATTTGAGTGCGTATGGCCTGCTGAAGTGTCGAAGGCAGGCTTGTGATGGGCGTGTCGCTATGCGGCAGCAGGGACAGCTGTCGGGCGACTTCCTCTCTGATGAAGTCTTTACTTTCTTGACGAACGCTGGCATTTGCGAGTGCGACGGCCGAGATCGAATCTGGTGGCGGGACACTCTGTCAGGCGGATAGCACGCTGACAGCGCAGTTCATCGAAGCTCTGGCACAGGCTTACGAGGATTGTCACCGTTGTCGCGCTTTTCGCTAGCAACATCTTGAATGCGTCATCTTTAATGACCTTGAGAATCTCCCGAATTTTCTCTTCTTGAGGCATAGATGGGTTAACATGCCGGCAGAGGTCGACCACATCCTCTATGTAACTAGTAAACATCTCACCAGGCTGCTAGGCTCGGTGGCGTAGACGCTGGTCAGCGTGGAGCTTGCAGACCTTTGGTCGACCGAACGCTTCAGTCACGAGGGTCTTAAAGGAGGACCAGTTGGCGATGGCGGTTTCGCGGTTGGTATACCAAAGCTTAGCTACGTCTGCCAAGTAAAAGATAACGTAGGCGAGCTTAGAGTCGTCGTCCCACTTGCTTGCTGGCACTTACGCGTTCGTACAAGGAGAGCCAGTCTATGACGTCTTGCTCACCACTGCCGCTGAATATTGGTGGGTCCCGTTGGCGGGTAGCGCCGGGGAAGGTACACGGGGCAGACAATGGTGCTGGCTGGGCTGGGATGGGCTGGTTGGCAACTGCGTCAGTCATGTTTCGCGGTGTTCTCTCTGCGAACTTGCTAGAGCAGAGCTCCAGGTGTCTGCCTGGGGATCTCAGCAGCCTCCACCAAATGTGATGTTTATTCGAGCAGAGAAGTCGCAATGAGGTTGCAACAAAAATGGCCTTACGGCAAGTCTGGCAAAGGCGGCCACAGGCGCGCAATCAGAGCACGGGGCTTTTCGTCATCTAACGAAGGCGCATACGCGTTGGTGCGTATGCTCCACTACAGTGTGCTTTTGCGATCTCGTGGTGACGAAAAACATTTTCCCGTTGCGCCAAACCTTATGTAAGAGACTTTTGGATGGGCCATTTTAAAAATATATGTAATTATCCTTAAACTGTTTTTTTAACTATATTAAGACTGAAAGTAGAATGCCAGCATTGATATGAACCAAGCGGCTTTGTTCGTGCTACTCGAGCTCATATGTTTTCTGCTACCGTATACCGTGATGTGTGCTGCGATGTACGCCGAACCGAGTGTTCGGAATCCACTTACTATAGGATTGTGAGTCAAGTTAACTGCATATGTTAGCTCCGTTAAGCAACATGATTAATCCTTGATTGCGTTATTGACCATGAATTGCTCCTTTACCATGGTGTCAATGCGTTTGCCGATGACTCTGAGAGATCCAACGTAAATGTAGGCTGAGTGAATCCAACGGCCGTTTTCTCACCCGACTACAATAACTGGTCATCTGTAGATGCATTATTTTCTTTCTCGAAAATGCGGTGCTCGCCACTTTCCTGTCAAAAATTGATATCATGCTGATGATGCACCTGACGCATTCGTATGCCGGAAGTGCCCGGCGGGAGGCAATAATGCAAAGAAAAAAAAACCTTATTCTTTTCACTCAGTGTGCCCGCCAGCTTCAATGATGCGTCACGCACTGCCAGTTTCATCAAATGGCTTGAAACTAACTTATGTTCACATTCATGCAGGGCTGCTCTGCGGACAACTAGCGTTCATTTACCTTCCTGCATTACGTTGTGTATTGCTGCAGACGATCACCTTGGTGGATACACTACCATGTTCGACAATTATTCGAGGTGAAAGGTATTTTTTTCTTCGCTCGACACAAATACAACCAAAAAAATGCCGCCAGGATCTTCCCGCGAAGGGAGCCCAAGTAAACGCGTCGCAGAGTGGTGGGGGCATCGTGTGATCATTGCATAATTGGGTATGGTTTGAGAATGCTTTATTGTTATTTCGTCTTTATTAGTCTCATTTATTGAGTGAAGGAGAAGCGTTGCATTCAACGAGTGGTGGGACTGCTGATGGCATGTACGGGGTGGTTAGTGAACGATTGGGCAGAGTCGAGCAGTCAGTTTTTACTAGCGAACGCTGCCTGTTTCGGCCTCTCGAGGAAGAGAGTTCGGGGAGCAAACAGTTGCCACATGAGGCAAGCAAGCGCAGTGGGGGTGTGAACAATGCCGACGCAGGAAGCCGTGACATCGGGCAACGAATAAATGTTCCGCATTTGAAAAAAAAACGGTGCATGCATTTCGGGCCTAATAGTGAATTTTTTAAAACTATTGCTAGTATTGAAGCTGACTGGTGGCATCATAATTGGATAATTATTTACACACTCAATAACTATAAATTACTGAAAGCCGCACAAAACACCACTTTCTTTCATTTTATTACTTGTAATGTATGTATCAATGAATGTCTTCGAATTATGCCACGAAAATCGACGTGGTTCTGAGAGCTCATAATAATTCATGACTGACGGGGTTATTTACTAGCTTTCTTTATTTAGTCGGAAATTACTTGCAATTTTGGTACACTTTCGGCTGGTTGGCAGCTTCTTTATTAAATAGAAAAAAAAACTGGACGAATTTGACTATTCAGTGTACGTGCCTTTTCAAGCGCAATCTTGCGACAGTATATGTCCTTTCTTGACAAAAATTAGTTGTACGATATATATATATATATATAAATTTTCGGCAGGCGCGCCCTGCCGGCACTCGGCTACTGACCCGCAGGTCGAAGGATAAAACCCGACTGCGGTGGCTGCATTTTCGGTGGAGGCGAAAATGCTGTCGGCCTGTGTGCGCAGATTTGGGTGCACATTAAAGAACCACAGGTGGTCGAAATTTCCAGAGCCCTCCACTACGGCGTCTCTCATAGTGTTATGGTAGTTTTGGGACGCTTAACCCCACAAATCATTCAATGAAATTTCGGAGGCGGGATCCAAGACCTAATCATTCGATAGAACGTCTTTAATGGCAAATAGAAAGAAAATAAACGTGATAGAAAGAGTATAAACGTGATAGCATGTAACAGTGTCATTTCTTGTTCAACTGTCACAGCATCAATAAAGTGTACACAAATCCTTACAGATGTGTGGCGATTACCTCGCTTCTATGTAGAGTGGCAAATAATGGCATAGTGGGTACTCTTTTATTTAGAAAAATTGTGGCGTGGTGGGTACCTTGCCACTCTTTGTAAATGGCCCAATAGAGCTTACAACAGTTACGAGAAAGGCTGCTCCTCCAGCCTTCACTGCGATTGTGTTTCATGCACATCTTGCAGACTTTGTTTAGGCCTTTGATGTCTCATAGAAAAGTTAGGTACTCCGGGATCGCATCTCGAGGCCTGTAACATGCGTACAAGATAAAGCTATGTCCCCAGCAGGACAATTGTACGCACAAGCATTCAAGAATGCCAACATCAGGAGCAATTGTTGCTTCGATATCTGGTTTGACAAGGATGGCTACTCCCCCCCCCCCCTGGCAGATCGGTCTTTTCGATACACGTTGTAACAGGGGGGAAATACCTCGTCATCACTAATCTCCTCTCGCAACCACGTCTCCGTTATCACCGCAATATGGGGATCATACTGCATAAGCATGCTTTCCAAGGAATCTATTTTATTAGTGACACTGCGCAAGTTTATGTTAATTAGTCTTTTCGTTTGTTTGTGTTCCCGCTATTTTTACACAACCTAGCTTTGTTTTTTATAGGGAGGGGTGACAGAAGGCATTTGGTCTGTATTACACTCCTCAGTTATGATTGTCACGGCTTGTGGCTTCTCGTATTTGCCCGACGGATTTCGGTTTCTACAGTATTTCTGGAATCGTTTTTTAGAACGGGCACTATATCATCTTTGTCTTCGTCCCAGACGTATTCCTTCTTGTTGATATATAGCTTGTTGTACACTAGCGAGGCTTTATCGCCATTATCTCGATTCGTTTTACAGCTCCGCCATAGTTTTCTTCTGGTTTCCCGTACTCTTACAGAGAAATCCTCCCCAATAGAAAAATTTGAGTCTTTTAGTTTGAAACACTGTTTCAAAATTTTTGCCTTGTCTCTTGAATCTAGTGGTTTGAGAATTAAAGGCATATTTCTCTAATGCGCAACAACATCTTTACATTTTGGTGTGGTTATTTGGCACAAATTGCACGAGTTGGCATAGCATTTGACATCTCCATGCAGATCTGGCAGTAAAGTCTGGGAAGATGCGATCTGTTGTTCGCTGTATGCCCTAATGTCCGCCCATAAGACCCTAATGTCCGGCCATAATGTCCGGCCATAAGACAACGAGCTGATTGAAGGGCCTGCCTGTAGAAAGGTGCAAACCTTGCAAAGCGAATATGGAACCATATCGAAAGCTCTCACTCGGTACCAAAGTGGCAGCTTACTGTAGGTATTCAATTGCAGGCAATTAATCAGAGCATCGTTGAAAGCCTCACAGGGTAAGTGAGTGAATTCAGTTCCATGGTTTTCTAGCTGACACAGAACTTCACTCCTTCATGTGGCTCTAAGTTAAACATGTTTTGTTCTTCTAGTTTCTTTTGTATGCTGCAAGTTTTCATATCATCTCAGATTACCGACTTATGTCATCTCTGCATTTGCAATTAAGTGTTGAAAGCAAGCCTTTGTTTCTGATTAGTAAAAAAAGAGAAACAAAATGTAGGTATTGTGTAACTACAAGGTTAACAGATTCAGCCACTTTACAAGATTTGTAGTCTGGCAGGTCAATGTCAGGGCTCCAAGACATAATTGAGACAGTATCTAAAGAATCAGTTGCAACATACTAGTATTAGTATTGGCAGCTTATAAATAAACAAATGGCCAGAAAATATGTGTTTAATGGTTCCAGAATTTTCGTTACAACCTTAGGTTAAGTAACTTCCACAGATAACCGCAGGGGTGCCTGCGCAAGTAGGCGTTTGGTGTGTAGCGACACCACGAACCCGAGCTAACGGGGGAGTTTCGACTCCCTCCCATGCCTAGCCGTGCGTGGCTTTGCCGTCTCCGAGGAAAAGGGGATCCTGGGGGTTGAGCCTATGCTGGGTGATTGGACCGTTAAGGCCCCCCGGCAGAGGCAACACACCCCTTTGGCCCCGGCTTCACGTAGACGGCACCCCTGAGCTGACCCACTCAGCGGAATCGGCAGTCGCCTTTTCCTATCTCTCTCTCCCTACATCTTCGTCTTTATCTCTTACTATTTATCGGTCCTGTCTTCTACTCTCTTCCGTTTACTTCAAAACTTCCTGGCGGCTAGGGTTAACCCTGTGCAAATAGCCTACCTTGGTCTAGGCGCATTGGGTTATAGTGTCGTTGTACGGCTGGCGTCTGCAGGTTTCAGCATTTGTAAACTTGTAGCGTCCCCTCGTTAGGCTCCGTGGTGGGTGGCCGCCAACGCTGCTGAACAACAATATGGAAGACATGCATGGAGCATTCCCACTGCTGTCTGATCGTACCGGCTTAAAGCAAGTACGCACCGATGATATCTCCAGAAAAGGATTGGCCACCCTGGTGCAGTATCTGGCCACCCCCTCCCGTAGGCATTCGTCAATTAACTCACGGCTCTCAGTCCCCACCAGCTGCGGAGCAACTGACCACGGCGGCGGTCAGATCTGCAAAGCAGCAGAGGGTGCTAGGAATCTCTGGATACGGACAGGCCACCATTGGAACTTGAACTTAGCAACCTTTAACGTTGGAACGTTATCTAGTGAGGGAAGTCTAGCTGTATTATTCGAGGAGCTAGAAGGCAATACATGGGATATAATAGGGCTGAGTGAGGTTAGGAGGACAGATGAGGCCTATACTGTGCTACAGAATGGGCACGTCATTTGCTATCGGGGCTTGGCAGACAGAAGAGAACTGGGAGTAGGGTTCCTAATTCACAGAAACATAGCTGGCAACAGAGAGGATTACTATAGCATTAATGAAAGGGTGGTAGGCATTGTAATTAAACTGAATAAAAGATACAAAATGAAGGTAGTACAGGCTTACGCGCCTACATCCAGCCATGATGACGCTTCAGTTGAAAGCTTCCATGAAGACGTGGAATCGGCAATGAATAAGGTGAAAACACAGTATACTATAGTAATGGGCGACTTTATTGCAAAGGTAGGGAAGAAGCAGGCTGAAGACCAGGCAGTGGGAGATTATGGCATCGGCACTAGAACGCCAGAGGAGAGCCACTAGTAGAATTTGCAGAACGCAATAATCTGCGTATTTTGAATACTTTCTACCGAAAACGAGAAAACCGCAAGTGGACATGGAGGAGCCCTAATGGCGTAAATAGGAACGAAATAGACTTTATAATGACTGCACACCCAGCAGTCGTGCAGGATGTGGAAGTGGTTGGCAAGGTAAGATGCAGTGACCATAGAATGGTACGGGCTCGAATCCGCCTAGAATAGAAGAAAGAACGACAGAAACTGATACGCAAGAAGCCAATTAATGAGCTAGCACTGAGAGGGAAAGTACAGGAATTCAGAGTGTCACTGCAGAACAGGTACTCTGCTCTTAGCGAGGAAACCAATCTTAGCGTAGATACAATGAATGATAATCTGACGAGTATCATCACGGAGTGTGCAGTGGAAGTTGGAGGCAGGGTAGCTAGGCAAGACACCGGCAAGCTTTCCCAGGAAACGAAGAACCTCATTAAGAGGCGTCAAATCATGAAAGTGTCAAGTACAACAGACAAAATAGAAGTGGCAGAGCTTTCGAAGTTGAATTATAGACGTAAAGTATGCGATGTAAGTAGGTATAACATGGAGAGAATTGAGCACGCTCTGAAAAACGGAGGAAGCGTCAAAGCAGTGAAGAGGAAACTTGGGATAGGCAAAAGGCGGATGTATGCACTAAGGGACAAAGAAGGCAAAATAACTACCAATATGGATAGGATAGTTAAAATAGCGGAGGAGTTTTACAGAGATCTGTACAGTAGCCGAGACAACCACGACCTTAATACTATAAGAACTAGCAGTAACCCAGACGACACCCCACCGGTAATGATAGAAGAAGTCAGAAAAGCTTTAGAGAGCATGCACAGAGGCAAAGCTGCTGGCGAGGATCGGGTAACATCAGATCTGCTGAAAGATGGAGGACAGATTGTGTTAGAAAAACTAGCCACTCTATTTACGAGGTGTCTCCTGACGGGAAAAGTACCAGAGTCTTGGAAGAACGCTAACATCATCCTAATACATAAGAAAGGAGATGACAAGGACTTGAAGAATTACAGGCCGATCAGCTTGCTCTCTGTAGTATACAAGCTATTTACAAAGGTAATTGCTAGCACAGTAAAGAAAACATTAGAATTCAATCAACCAAAGGGGCAAGCAGGATTTAGAACCGGCTACTCAACAATTGACCACATTCAAACTATCAATCAGGTAATAGGGAAATGCTCAGAGTATAACCAACCACTATGCATAGCCTTCATAGATTGCAAGAAGGCGTTTGATTCAGTAGAAATATCAGCCGTCATGCAGAAACTGCGGAATCAGGGCGTAGATGAAATATATATAAACATTCTGGTAGACGTCTACAGGGGATCAACTGCTACCATAGTGCTTCATAAAGAAAGCAACAGAATACCAATAAAAAGGGTGTAAGGCAGGGGGACACAATCTCCCCAATGCTATTCACTGCGTGCTTACAGGACGTTTTCAGAAGCCTAGATTGAAAACAGTTAGGGATAAGAGTTAATGGAGAGTACCTCAGTAACCTGCGCTTCGCCGATGACATTGCATTGCTGAGTAACTCAGGGGACGAATTGCAACTCATGATTACGGAGCTAGACAAGGAGAGCAGAAAGGTGGGTCTTAAAATTAATCTGCAGAAAACGAAAGTAATGTACAACAACCTCGGAAAGGAGCAGCGCTTTGCGATAGGTAATAGTGCACTTGAAGTTGTAAAAGACAGTGTCTACTTAGGGCAGGTAATAACCACAGAGCCTAACCACGAGATTGAAGTAACTAGAAGAATAAGAAGTGCGTGGAGCACAGTCGGCAGGCACTCTCAAATTATGACAAGTAGATTGCCACTGTCCCTCAAGAGGAAGGTATATAACAGCTGTATCTTGCCGGTACTTAGCTACGGAGCAGAAACCTGGAGACTCACAAAGAGGGTTCAACTTAAATTGAGGACGACGCAGCTAGCAATGGAAAGAAAAATGGTAGGTGTAACCTTAAGAGACAAGAAGAGAGCAGAGTGGATTAGGGGACAAACGGGAGTTAAGGATATCATAGCTGCAATAAAGAAGAGGAAATGGACATGGGCCGGGCATGTAGCACGTAGAGAGGATAACCGCTGGTAATTAAGGGTCACCAACTGGATTCCCAGAGAAGGGAAGCGAGGTAGGGGGAGACAGAAGTTTAGGTGGGCAGATGAGATTAAGAAGTTTGCGGGTATAAATTGGCAACAGCAAGCACAGGACCGGGTTAACTGGCGGAACATGGGAGAGGCCTTTGTCCTGCAGTGGACGTAGACAGGCTGATGATGATGATGATGACTGTCTGTTAGATCTCATTATATTGTGTTAAAACACGGAAAAACGAGTCCTTATATATACACTTCTTTCCCTTATTCATTAACGAGGGTCTCGTACTGGGAGACTTCGTGTCATTAGGTTGTATACGAGGGAATAATATTCATCTGCCCGCTCGTAATAGGTTCACGTGCTACGTGACACCACACATGCGCATAAGAGTGTTTCACACTGGTCGCTTGGCTTATAGATGGCGTTGACTGACACTCCTACATCTAAATTCACATATAAACCCAAATAGGTGAATGAAAAGATGGCCGCTTTGATAGCTCAGAGGTTAGAGCATCGATCTCGTTATTCGAAGGTCGTAGGTTCGATCTCTGCTCACGGCTGGTTATTTTTTCACCCACTTTTCTTTCTTCTTATTTACATTTCATTGGTTCTAATAACTTCTCCTGTACATTCCCTGGCATTACTGTCTGTTAGATCTCATTTCTATTGCGTCAAAACACGGAAAAACGAGCCCTTAGGTATACACTTCTTTCCCTTATTCATTAACGAGGATCTCGTACTGGCAGACTTGGTGTCATGAGGTTGTGTACGAGAGAATATTATTCAGCTGCACGCTCGTAATAAGTTGACGTGATACGTGACTCCACACATGCGCATAAAAGAGTGTTTGACACTCGTCGCTTGGCTTATAGATGGCGCTGACTGACACTCCTACATTTAAATTCACATATAAACTTGAAAAAGTGGATGGAGGGAAGGCCGCTGTGATAGCTCAGGGTTTAGAGCATCGAACGCGTTATTCGAAGGTGGTAGGTTTGATTCTTGCTCACGGCTGGTTATTCTTTCACGCACTTTTCTTACTTCTTATTCACATTCCATTGATTCCCATAACTTTCCCTGTACATTCCTTAGCATTACTGTCTGTTATATCTCATTATTATTGTGTTAAAACACGGAGAAAGAAGCCCTTATGTATACCCTTCTTTCCCTTATTCATTACCGACGGTCTCGTACTGCGAGACTTGGTGTTATTAGGTTGTATACGAGGGACTAATAATCAGCTGCCCGCTCGTAATAAGTTCACGTGCTACGTGACACCACACATGCGCATAAACGAGTGTGTCACACTGGTCGCTTGGCCTATAGATGGCGCTGACTGACCCTCCTACATCTAAATTCACATATAAATCCCAAAAAAGTGGATGGAGGGAAGGCCGCTGTGATAGCTCAGGGGTTCAAACATCAAACGCGTTATTCGAAGGTGGTAGGTTCGATTCCTGCTCACGGCTGGCTATTGTTTCACCCACTTTTCTTTCTTCCTATTTACAATCCATTGGTTCTGATAACTTCCCCTGTACATTCCTTGGCAATACTGTCTGTTAGATATCATTATATTGTGTTAAAAGAGGGAAAAACGAGGCTATATGTATACACTTCTTTCCCTTATTCATTAATGAGGGTCTCCTCCTTGGAGACTTCGTGTCATTAGGTTGTATACGATGGACTAGTATTCAGCTGTTTACTCGTACTAAGTTCACGTGCAACGCGACGTCATACATGCACATAAAGTAGTGTTTCACACACGTCACTTGGCTCATAGATGGCGCTGGCTGACACTCCTAATTCTAAATTCACATATAAACCCAAAACAATAGATGCAGGGAAGGCCACTGTGATAGCTCAGTGGTCAGAGCATCAAATACGTTATTCGAAGGTCGTAGGTTCGATGCTGCTCACGGCTGATTATTCTTTCATACACTTTTCTTTTTTCTTATTTAAATCCCATTTGTTCTAATAACTTCCCCTGTACATTCCTTGGCAATACTCTCTGTTAGATCTCAAAAATATTGTGTTAAAACACGCAAAAACAAGCCCATATGTATACACTTCTTTCCCTTATTCAATAACGAGGGTCTCGTACTTGGAAGACTTCGTGTCATTAGGTTGTATACGAGGGACTATTATTCAGCTACCAGCTCGTAACAAGTTCACGTCCTACGTGACGACACAATCGCAAAAAAGAGTGTTTCACACTGTCGCTTGGCTTATAGATGGCGCTGACTGACACTCCTACTTCTAAATTCACATATAAGCTCAAGAAAGTGAATGGAGGAAAGGCCGCTACGATAGATCAGTGGTTAGAGCATCGACCGTGTTATTCGAAGATCATAGGTTCGATTCCTGCTCTCGGCTGATTATTTTTTCACCACCTTTCCTTTCTCCTTATTTACATTCCATTGGTTTTATTAACTTTCCCTGTACATTCCTTGGCGTTACTGTCTGTTAGATCTAATCAATATTGTGTCAAAACACAAAAAACCGAGCCTTAGGTATACACTTCTTTCTCTTATTCATTTACGAGGGTCTCGTACTGGCAGACTTGGTGTCATTAGGTTGTATAACGAGGGACTATCATTCAGCTGCCCGCTCGTAATATGTTCACGTGCTACGTGACGCCACACAATGCGCATAAAAGAGTGTTTCACACTCGTCGCTTGGCTTAGTAGATGGCGCTGACTGACACTCCTACTTCTAAATTCACATATACACCCAAAAAAGTGAATGGAGGGAAGGCCGCAGTCATAGCTCAGTGGTTAGAGCATCGAACGCGTTATTCGAAGGTCAGAGTTTCGATTCCTGCTCACGGCTGGTTATTTTTTCACGCAGATTTCTTTCTTCCTATTTACATTCCATTGGTTCTAATTACTTCCCTTGTACAGTTCTTGGTATTACTGTCTGTTAGATATCAATAATATTGTGTTAAAACACGGAAAAAACAAGCCCTTAGGTATACACTTCTTTCCCTTAGTCATTAATGAGGGTCTCGTACTGGCAGACTTGGTGTCATTAGGTCGTATAGGAAGGAGCATTATTCAGCTGCCCACTCGTAATAAGTTCACGTTCTACGGGACGCCACACATGCGCATAAAAGAGTGATTCACACTCGTCGCTAGGCTTATAGATGGCGCTGACTGACTTTCCTACTTTTAAATTCATATATAAACCCAAAAAGGTGGATGGAGGGAAGGCCGCTACGATAGATCAGTGGTTAGAGCATCGACCGCGTTATTCGAAGGTCGTATGTTCGATTCCTGCTCATGGCCGGTTATTTTATCAACCAGTTTGCTTTCTTCTTATTTACATTCCCTTGGTTCTAATAACTTCCCCTGTACATTCCTTGGCATTACTGTCTGTGAGATCTAATTAATATTGTGTCAAAACACGGAAAACTGAGCCTTAGCTATACACTTCTTATCCTTATTCATTGATTGATTCATTCATTCATTCATTGATTCCTGATTTATTCATTATTCAGATTCGAAAGAAACGTGGAACGATACGGAGGAGAAAGCACTTGCCGCGTTTCACTCCGCACTTGGCGTCGAAATACCCCCGTCAGAAGTCGAAAGAGCTCACCGTATAGGGACGCTATCTGCATCCAAACCGCGCCCCATTATAATGAAATTTTGTTCCTTTAAAACCCGAGATAAGGTATTATCAGCGCGCACTAAACTTAAAGAATCCGGTATTTTGGTATCCGAAGACTTTTCGCCTGCGACTCGTGAGGCACAAAAGAAACTGTCTGAATTCGCTAAGGGTCTACCTGGATCCCCGAAATACAAATTGCGCTACACGAAACTGGATGTCAACCAACAGATGCTACGTATATGACTCATTAACCGATACTGTAACAGAAACGAGTAACTTTCCCTACCCTGAAACGCATCAACGCAAAGCATCACAAACCAACAGCCTAGACGCTACGCAAACGGAAGTATTGGTTTGTAGTTGCCGCTTTTGCTATTTTCTGGATTGTTTGCGTTTATGCCTGTTCGCGACATGAGTTGGGAAACAACTTGGCTGCGTTTTTCTGCCCTTGTTGATGAAATCTGTAGGCACAGTGATATTTTTCGTTGTCTGTTTCTCATTTGGAAGTATGTCACTACTTGTCTGCACACTGACAGCACTTCTATGTTGACCCATAATAATCAGCAATGACTTTATCTTGTATTAGTCCAACCACACTCAAGTCGGATATTGTTGAAAAGTGTAAATCACCATTAACATTTTTACATATGAACATGCAGTCATTACGCCAAAAATATGATGACTTTAGCATTTTAATAAATGAGTTCGGGTTTTCCTTCTCGGTTATTATGCTGACTGAGACGTGGTACTCTGATCTTGATACCATACATTTAGACGGCTACAGTGCCGTTTCTTTGAATAGGAAATTGAAAAGGGGAGGCGGCGTATGCATGTTCACAAAACTGAGATTTACCTAATGACCTTCCTCAATGACTTCTCTTGGTCCACAACTGACATTGAGGTAATTTGTACAAAATACGACAATTTTGTATTTGCTGTCGTGTATAGGCCACCTGATGGTAACGTGAGCGAATTTTTCACGTTTCTAGAGGCTATTTTTTCGTTTGTAAACGTAAACCGATACTCTTTAATTTTAGGGAGGTGACCTAAACATTGATATGCTGACAAAAACTCCTAAACAGGGCGATTTATCTGCGATTCTCGATTCCCATTTTTTGTTTAATGTAATAACCACCCCCACACGTATCACTGCAACTAGTGAAACTCTTATCGACCTTTTTATTAGTAACCTGGCAATTAATGACCTATTTTCTGATACCATTATTGTGACACTTAGCGACCACTTGCCTATCTATTTGGTAACTGATACGTACAATACATCAAAAGAATTCACTGTAAATATAATATATTAAGACATCAACGCGGTTACACTGTCGCAGTTCCGAGATGAACCCGCAAGAACAAGCTGGAACGCAGTTTTTGCGTGCTCTACGGCTTATACCGCATATGACCATTTCATAAAAATTTTTTCTTCGGTATATAAAAAACACTTTCCGTACAAAGAAATAACTAAGCCAAACCGCGCACGTAAGCCTTGGGTAACGTTAAGTATATTGAAAATGATACGTACGAAAAACAGACTGTACCAGGTGTTCTTGAAAAATCGCAATTTGAATGCACTGAAAGTATTTAGGGCCTACAGAAACAGTCTTTCAAAAACTTTAAGGCAAGCCAAACGCGACTATTACCATACTATTTTTAACGGTATCGTTGATGTCAAGCAAATGTGGAAAAAACTAAACACAATTATATCTTCAAGTAATAGAACGCCCGGTGTCGACGAAGTTACAATTGATAATCATATATTTAAAGGAAAAGCATTAGCCAATAAATTCAATGGGTACTTTACTTCTTTGCCAGAAAGTACTTAGGACGGAAATTGCATTAAGTTAAATGCCAACACTTATAGCCCCCTCAATATTTATTGACCCTACGGAGCAAACTGAGGTAAACAACGTTTTCATGAAACTTTAAAAAAAAGCAAAAGTGAGGACATTGACGGCATAAAAATGGAACCGGTTATCTTTGTTATTGATTTATTATCACCCTGCCTGACGCATATTTATAATATTGTGTTAAGCACAGGTAATGTTCCCTAAGCGGATGAAAAATGCCAAAGTTGCAGTGCTTTATAAAGGTGGTGACAAAAATGAAATGAGTAATTACCGGCCAATATCGGTATTACCTATATTTTGCAAAGGCTCTAGAAAAAATCATTTTCACTAGATTGTATAAATTTTTGGACTCGCATTCTGTGATTACAACAGTACAATATGGGTTCACGTCTGGCGTATCGACGGAGACAGCGCTGTTGCATCAAAAAGAGTTAATACTGGGCAACATTGAAGCAAGAAAGCTAACATTAGGCGTATTCATAGACTTTACGAAGGCGTCCGACAGAATTGATCACCAAACCTTGTTAGAAAAATTGTTTTATTACGGGATTAGAGGCATCGCGCTCGATTTATTATAAAGCTACCTTAGTGATCGGCACCAGTGTGTGTCTATAAATAGGCAAACATCTATGCCCAAAAAAATCAAACGCGGTGTACCACAGGGAAGCATAATAGGACCTTTTCTATTTAACCTTTATATCAATGATATTGTAAATGTGGATCACTCAATAACGTACATTATTTATGCAGATGATACAAGCTTATACTTCATGGGAACAAATATAGACGATTTGATAAAAGCAGCTAATGAAACGTTAGTCAATTTTTCGAAATGGTCCTGCCAAAATTCGTTACAGATCAACAGCTCTAAAACCAAGGCCGTTTTTTTCCGTGCGAAAGGAATGACATGTACGTACACACAAAAACTGATGCTAAATAATTTCAATATCGAACTTTCAGAGACTGTCAAACTTTGGGCGTCATCTTTCATCAACATATGTTCTGGAATTCTCACACTGAACAATTGTGTATTAAGCTAAGAAAAGCCCTTGGCGTGCTGAGAAGGTGTCAGTCGTTTCTACCGCTCCCCCAGAAACTTCTTATCTTTAATACGCTTTTTGTTCTCATTACGCTATTGTCAGTTGGTACGCGCTTCTGGAACTGAAACATCAAAATAAAAGTTGTATACACTTCAAAAAAGCGCTTTACGGGCTGTTGCAAATATAGGTTACAGAGAACACACATCCCATTTATTTGTCAAGTTTAAAGTTTTAAAATTTTGTGTTTCATATGAACATAACTTGTTGCTGTCTTTGAGGTCTGAAATTCGAAAGAATTGCGCAAACCTGAGAGGCTTGGCACATTTACAGCCGAAAATTTTGTTGCGTCCGATGCGAGTTCTGAACACTGGCACATTCCCTGACCACGAACAAATTACGGACTCCAAATGCTAAAGCACTCTGTTCCCCATATACTAAATAAGTTCAAGCTCACAGAACAGCAATTGCGTCTCCTTTTCAAGTAGTGATATAATAAACCTGTTTGTATAAGGAGCTATAAACCCAGAAAAATTGCACCCAGTACTTGTAAATGCATGAAATTTTAAGTGTACCCCTTTTGTTATAGCGTCTTATTTGGTTGCCTTTTTTCCCAATAATTGTTTGTTTGTAAACACCCAAGTGTGCATCTATTCTGTACTTCATAAACAACCACTAGAATACTATTTTCTTTTCTTTTTTTCTTTCAATCATACGTGAGCACCGTATGGAGTTTGGTGTGCCAATGTTTCTGTTGCCTTGTACAAATGGGAGGTGGGGCTAGTCAAGCTGCTATAGCGCAGCTTTTTTCCTACTTTCCATGCCACAATTGTTTCTTGTTTGTGTAAATCACGGTGTATCGTTGTGGTGAAATAAATTTCAACTTCAACTTCAACTTCAACAGCAAACCTAGAGACACGATAGGAAGACGCGAGGGGATTTGGGCGATTGCCACCCCCGTCACGCTTATCTGTACTTCTTGCGAACGTCAGGAGTGTGCTTAATAAACTTGACTTTTTTAACTCTATCGTAGACACGTGCAGACCTAATGTTATCGCGTTAACCAAAACTTGGCTGAATAATAACATTCGGAACACGGAAAGTTTTTACGATGCGTCCCGCTACACAATTTACCGTTGTGACCGTACCCTTCGCCAAAGCGGTGGCGTTATGCTTGCTGTTTTGAATGCACACGATTCTTACCAGGTTGCTGTTGAAACCGATATTGAAATTATCTTATCTTATGTTGAGGTGGCGCACCAGAAATTAATTTTTGTGGCATGTTATCGCCCCCCTAACGCCCCGCCAACTTTTACTGCCTCCTTACCCGATGTTCTTAATACCGTAGTAACTCGCCTGCCAAACGCCCCAATTTTCTTATTAGGTGACTTTATTTCCCTCAAATCATGTGGTCCTCCACATCGCCCATGTTTATTTCAAGTTCCTCACACGTTAGCGACTTTCTCAACTTTTGCTCAACCTTCACCCTTACCCAACTAGTTACCCAGCCGACGAGAATAACAGACAGCACAGCAACGGTACTAGACCTCGTACTAACCTGACGCCCCGACTCTATCTCGTGCATGACATATATACCCGGCTTATCTGATCATTTATCCTTTCTTTCGACATCTTAGTACAAGCTCTAGAAACACGTAAGACAACTAAGCAAATTCGTGATTATAAGAAAGCAAATTTCGATGCCATTAACATTGAACTGTCTACTTTTCTTGACATTTTTCTAGACAATTTCGACAACCGTACAGTTGAAGCTAACTAGGAACTTATTCCAGCGAAAAGTCGACGAGCTAACCAACAAATACATCCCGCTTCACAAAATCTTTTCGCATGCCAGAGCTCCATGGTACAAAGCCTACTTAAAACGTCTATCAAACCGTAAGAAGCGCCTTTACCGTAAAGCGAAACTGCTGCCCATGAACGCTCGGTGGGTTGCATACAAAGTAGCTAACGATTCCTATGTATCCGCTGTAAAAAATGCAAAATCAACTTTTTCCAGAGTACCTTCCTAGCCTGCTTCTAAACAAGCCCCAAAGCTTTTGGCGTGTAATTATTCCAAGCACGACTGATTCAATTAAACTGCTGGATCATAATGACGAATCCATTCCCGACACTGAGTGTCCGGTTGTTCTGAACAGATTTTTTTGTAGTAATTTTGTGGTTTCTTCCAGTACATCTCTTCCTTCCCCAAAGCTGCACGATTATCCACTCATGAATTCAATTATTAATGACACTCAGGGAATTTCTAAAATAATACAGTCACTTAAGCCCTCTTCAAGCCCTGGTGTCGATCTTATAACTTCTAAATTTCTTCAAGGTACGGTCTCGTAGTCTTCAATTCTTCTTACCAAACTTTTTCCACAATCTATTGACAGCGGGTCTCTACCTATCATGTGGAAAATCGGTAAGGTGGTCGCCGTTCACAAATCAGGTAGCAAAGAATCTCCTTTAAACTACCGCCCTATATCCCTTACGAGCATTGCTTGTAAAGTCTTGGAGTATGTCTTGTACACAAGCATCGTAACGTTTCTCGAATCCAACTCGTTTTTCACGGAGGCACAACATGGTTTTCGAAAGGGATTTTCGTGTGAAACCCAATTACTGTCTGTTACACACCAGCTTCACCGCATTCTTGACCATCGCTCCAAAGCGGACTGTATTTTTTTAAATTTTGCAAAAGCCTTTGAGAAAGTGTCCCATAATCTCCTGCTCCTGAAACTTAGCAAACTTAAACTTGATCGTGATGTGTTCAAATGGCTGGAACACTTTTTGTGTGGCCGTACACAATTCGTTGCAGCCAACTCTTATAAATACCCAGAATGTTCTGTTAATTCGGGCGTACCTCAACGCTCAGTCCTGGGCCTCCTCTTATTTTTAATTTACATCAATGACCTCACTGATTGCGTTTCATCAAACATACACGTGTTCGCCGACGATTGTGTGATATTTCGAGAAATTAACGACACAAGCGATGTTAGTATTTTACAAAATGACCTTAACACTATTTCAAACTGGTGTAGTCTTTGGCTAATTAACCTTAATATTAAAAATTGTAAAGTTTTACGCGTATGTCGAACTTCAACCAATCCTGCCTCGTACCATCTTAATAATGTTCTACTCGATTGTGTTTCATTCTACCGGTACTTAGGTGTGCACATTACTTCTTGCCTGACCTGGTCCGTTCACATAAGCAACATTATTAACAATGCAAACCGTATGTTAGGCTATCTTCGTCGCAATTTTTCTTCTTCACCTGCCTCTCTAAAACTACTGATGTATAAGAACTTGGTTAGAAGTAAATTAGAATATGCGGCTTCAGTTTGGGATCCCAGCATGGTTTATCTGATTAAAGCTTTCAAACTGGTCCAAAATAACTCTGCCCGGTTTATCCTACACGATTACGATCGAACAGCAAGCGTTACAGCTATGAAAAACTCGTTGCAGCTGACTTCCCTTTGTTCTCGTCGTAAGTTTTTTCACCTGTGCCTTATTCATAAAATCTTCCATAACAGCCCCCACCTTCGTGCTAATCTTTTCTTTAACCTCCTACGTGTCCTCTCGCATCGATCATGCGCACAAAGTTGGTATACCGATATGCCAAACAAGAACGTGTTCAGAATCTTTTGTCCCACGCACCAGCAAAGACTGGAACCAGCTTCCTGGAGCGACTGCTGCGATTACTGATTATCAACTGTTTTGCGCTGCACTAACAAACATTGTAAACTGTGGTTACTTATGACGTGTGCCTTTTTCGTTTTTTTACGTTCTTGCGTGTTCTGAAGTGTTTTGTAGCTAGAATTGTATACTAAGATTATTTAAAATATATACACTAGATCTCTTTTGTTCTGCTTTTGTGTCCTAACTTTGTTATCAGCTAAAATTGATTATTCAGTAAACGTTGAATCCTGTACTCCTCTTTACTCACCTTATGAATTCATTTTTTGTAAACCCACTCCCCTCTTGAATGCCTCTGGCCCTGAGGGTATAATAAATAAATAAATAAATAAATAAATAAATAAATAAACGAGTGTCTCGTACTGGCAGACTTGATGTCAGTAGGTTGTATACAAGGGACTAATAATTTGCTGCCCTTGCGTAATAGGTCCACGTGCTACGTGACGGCACAATCGCATAAAAGGGTGTTTCACACTGTCGCTTGGCTTATAGATGGCGCTGACTGACACTCCTACTTCTAAATTCACATATAAGCTCAAGAAAGTGAATGGAGGGAAGGATGCTGTGATAGCTCAGTGGTTAGAGCATCGAAAGCGTTATTCGAAGGTCATAGTTTCAATTCCTGCTCACGGCTGGTTATTTTTTCAGGCACTTTTCTTTCTTCCTATTTGCATTCTATTGGTTCTAATCACTTCCCCTGTACATTCCTTGGCATTACTGTCTGTTAGATCTAATTAATATTGTGTCAGAACACGGAAAACCGAGCCTTAGGTATACACTTCTTTCCCCTAATCAATAACGAGTGTCTCGTACTGGCAGTCTTGATGTCATTAGGTTGTATACAAGGAACCATTATTTAGTTGCCCGCTCGTATTTAGTTCACGTGCTACGTGACGCCACACATGCGCATAAAAGAGTGTTTCACACTCGTCGCTTGGCTTATAGATGGCGCTGCCTGAAACTCCTGCTTCTAAACTCACATATAAACCCAAAATTGGATGAAGGGAAGGCCGCTGTGATACCTCAATGTTTAGAGCATCGAACGGGTCTATCCAAGGTCGTAGGTTCGATTCCTGCTCACGGCTGGTTAGTTTTTCACCAACCTTTCTTTCTTCTTATTTACATCCTGATGGTTCTAATTACTTCCCGAGTATATTCCTTGGCATTGCTGTCTGTTAGATATCATTATTATTGTGTCAAAACACGGAAAATCGAGCCCTTAGGTATACACTTCTTTCTCTTATTCATTTACGAGGGTCTCGTACTGGCAGACTTGGTGTCATTAGGTTGTATACGAGGGACTAATAATCAGCTGCCCATTCGTAATAAGTTCACGTGCTACGTGACACCACACTTGCACATAAAAGAGTGTTTCACACTCGTCGTTTGGCCTATAGATGGCGCTGACTTACACTCCTACTTCTAAATTCACATATAAACCCAAATGAGTGAATGGAGGGAAGGCCGCTGTGATAGCTCAGTGGTTAGAGCATCGAACGCGTTATTCGAAGGTCGTAGATTCGATTCCTGTTCACGGCTGCTCATTTTTTCACCCACTTTTCTTTCTGCCTAGTTAAATACCATTGGTTCTGAACACTTCTCCTTTACATTTCTTGGCATTACTGTCTGTTAGATGTCATTATTATTGTGTCAAAACACAAAAAAAACGAGCCCTCAGGTATACACCTCTTTCCCTTAATAATTAACGAGGGTCTCGTACTGGCAGACTTGGTGTCATTAGGTTGTATACGAGGGACTATTAATCAGCTGCCCGCTCGTAATAAGTTCATGTGCTACGTGACGCCACACATGTGCATAAAAGATTGTTTCACTCTCGTCGCTTGGCTTATAGATGGCGCTGCCTGACACTCCTACTTCTATATTCACAAATAAACCCAAAATTGTGGATGAAGGGAAGGCCGCTGTGATACCTCAATGTTTAGAGCATCGAGTGGGTCATTCGAAGTTTGTAGGTTCGATTCCTGCTCACGGCTGGTTATTGTTTCACCCACCTTCCTTTCTTCTTATTTACATCCCAATGATTCTAATTACTTCCCCAGTATATTCCTTACATTACTGTCTGTTTGATCTCATTTATATTGTGTCAACACACGGAAAAACAAGCCCTTTGGCATACACTTCTTTCCCTTATTCATTTACGAGAGCCCGTACTGGCAGACTTGGTGTCATTAGGTGGTATACGAGGGATTCATAATCAGCTGCCCATTCGTAATAAGTTCACGTGCTACGTGACACCACACTTGCACATAAAAGAGTGTTTCCACACTCGTCGTTTACCTATAGAAGGCGCTGACTTACACTCCTACTTCTAAATTCACATATAAACCCAGCAAAGTGGACGGAGGGAAGGCTGTTGTGATAGCTCGGTGGTTAGAGCATCGAACGCGTTATTCGAAGGTCGTAGGTTGGACTCCTGCTCACGGTTGGTTACCTTTTCACCTACATTTCTTTCTCTTATTTACATTCCAGTGGTAATAAAAACTTCTCCTGAACATTCCTTGGCATTACTGTCTGTTAGATCTCATTATTATAGTGTCAAAACACAGAAAAACCGAGCCTTAGGTATACACTTCTTTCACTAAGTCATTAACGAGGGTCTCGTACTGGCAGACTTGGTGTCATTAGGTCGTATATGAGGGAGCAATAATTCAGCTGCTGCTCGTAATAAGTTCACGTGCTACGTGACGCCACACATGCGCATAAAAGATTGTTTCACACTCGTCGCTAGGCTTATAGATTGGCGCTGACTGACACTCCCTACTTCTAATTCACATACAAACTCAAAAAAGTGAATGGAGGGAAGGCCGCTGTGATAGCTCTGTAATTAGAGCATCGAACGCGTTATTCGAAGGTCATAGTTTTCGATTTCTGCTCACGGTTGGTTATTTTTCACGCACATTTCTTTCTTCCTATTTACATTCCATTGGTTCTAATTACTTACCCTGTACAGTTCTTGGCATTACTGTCTGTTAGATCTCATTATTATAGTGTCAAAACACGGAAAACCGAGCCTTAGGTATACACTTCTTTTTCTTATTCATTAACGAGGATCTCGTACTGGCAGACTCGAAGTCATTAGGTTGTATACAAAGGAGAATTATTCAGTTGCCCGCTCGTAATAAGTTCACGTGCTACGTGACGCCACACATGCGCATAAAAGAGTTTTTAACACTCGTCTGTTGGCTTAAAGTTGGCACTGACTGACACTCCTACTTCTAAATTCATATATAAACAAAAAAAAGTGGAAGGAGGGAAGGCCGCTGCGATAGCGCATTGGTTAGAGCATCGACCGCGTATTTCAAAGGTCGTAGGTTCGATTCCTGCTCACCGCTGGTTATTTTATCATCTACTTTGCGTTCTTCTTATTTACATTGGATTGGTTCAATCACTTCCCCTGTACATTCCTTGGCGTTACTGCCTGTTAGATCTAATTATTATTGTGTCGAAGCACGGAAACCAAGCCTTAGGTATACACTTCTTTCCTATATTCCTTAACGAGTTTCTCATATTGGCAGTCTTGATGTCTTTAGGTTGTATACAAGGGACCATTATTTAGTTGCCCGCTCGTAATACGTTCACGTGCTACGTGACGCCACACATGCGCATAAAAGAGTGTTCCACACTCGTCGCTTGGCTTATAGATGGCGCTGACTTACACCCCTACTCTTGAATTCACACATAAACACAAAAAAGTGGATGGAGGGGAAGGCCGCAGTGATTGCTCAGTGGTTAAGCATCGAAACGCGTTATTCGAAGGTCATAGGTTCGATTCCTGTGCACGGCTGTTAATTTTTTCACCCACTTTTTTTCTTCATTCTTATTTACACTCCCTTGGTTTTATTAACTTCCCCTGTACATGCCTTGCATTACTGTTGGTTAGATCTCATTAATTTGTGTCAAAACACGGAAAACCGAGCCTTATGTATACACTTCTTTCCTTTATTCATTTACGAGGGTCTCATACTGGCAGACATGGTGTCATTAGGTTGTTTACGAGGGACTATTAATCAGCTGACCGCTGTAATGAGTTCACGTGCTATGTGACGCCACACAATCGAATAAAAGAGTGTTTCACACTCGTCGCTAGGCTTATAGATGGCGCTGACTGACACTCCTACTTCTAAATTCACATATAAGCTCAAGTCAGTGAATGGAGGGAAGGCCGCTGTGATAGCTTAGTGGATAGAGCATCGAACGCGTTATCGAAGGTCATAGTTGCGATTCCTGCTCACGGCTGGTTATTTTTTTCACGCACTTTTCTTTCTTCCTGTTTACATTTTATTGGTTCTAATCACTTCCCCTGTACATTCTTTGGCATTACTGTCTGTTAGATCTAATTATTATTGTGTCAGAACACGGAAAACCGAGCCTTAGGTGTACACTTCTTTCCCCTATTCAACAACGAGTGTCTCGTACTGGCAGTCTTGATGTCATTAGGTTGTATACAAGGGACCATTATTTAGTTGCCCGCTCGTATTAGGTTTCACGTGCTACATGACGCCACACATGCGCATAAAAGAGTGTTTTCACACTCGTCACTTGTCTTATAAATGGCGCTGCCTGAAACTCCTGCTTCCAAATTCACATATAAACCCTAAAAATTGGATGAAGAGAAGGCCGCTGTGATAGCTCAGTGGTGAGAGCATCGAACGCGTTATGCGAAGGTCGTAGGTTCGATTCCTGTTCACGGCTGCTCATTTTTTTCACCCACTTTTTCTTTCTGCCTAGTTAAATACCATTGGTTCTGATCACTTCTCCTTTACATTCCTTGGCAATTACTGTATGTTAGATCTCATTATTATTTTGTCAAAACACAGAAAAACGAGCCCTCAGGTATACACCTCTTTCCCTAATTAATTAACGGGGGTCTCGTACTGGCAGACTTGGTGTCATTAGGTTGTATACAAGGGACTATTAATCAGCTGCCCGCTCGTAAATAAGTTCACGTGCTACATGACGCCATGCATGTGCATAAAGAGTGTTTCACACTCGTTGCTTGGCCTATAGATGGCGCTGACTGACACTCCTACTTCTAAATTCACATATAAACTCAAGAAAGTGAATGGGGGGAAGGCCGCTGTGATACCTCAATGTTTAGAGCATCGAGTGGGTCATTCGAAGGTCGTAGGTTCGATTCCTGCTCACGGATGGTTATTGTTTCACCCACCTTTTTTTCTTCGTATTTACATCCCAATGGTTCTAAATACTTCCCAGTATATTCCTTGGCATTACTGTCTGTTAGTACTCATTTGAATTGTGTCAACACACGGAAAAACAAGCCCTTTGGCATACACTTCTTTCCCTATTCATATACGAGGGTCTCGCACTGGCAGTCGTGGTGTCATTAGGTTGTATATCGAGGGACTATTATTAGCTGCCCACTCGTTACGTAGCACGTGAACTTATTAAGTTCACGTGCTACGTAACGCCACACATGCGCATAAAGGAGTGTTTCACACTCGTCGCTCAGCTTATAGATGGCGCTGACTTACACTCTATGTCTAAATTCACATATACACCCAAAAATGTGGATGAAGGGAAGGCCCGCAGTGATAGCTCAGTGGTTAGAGCATCGAACGCGTTTATGCGAAGGTCGTTAGGTTCGATTCCTGTTCACGGAAGCTTAATTTTTCACCCACAATTCTTTCTGCCTAGTTACATTCCATGGTTCTGATCACTTCTCCTCTACATTCCTTGGCGTTACTGTCTGTTAGATCTTATTATTATTGTGTCAAAACACAAAAAACGAGCCCTTAGGTATACACCTCTTTCCCTTATTCATTAACGAGGGCTCGTACTGGCAGACATGGTGTCATTAGGTTGTATACGAGGGACTATTATTCAGCTGCCCGCTCGTAATAAGTTCACGTGCTACGTGACGCCACGCATGCGCATACAAGAGAGTTCACACTCTTTGCTTGGCCTATAGATGGTTCTGAGTGACACTCCTACTTCTAAATTCAAATATAAACCCAAAGAAGCGGATGGAGGGAACGCCGCTGTGATTGCTCAGTGGTTAAAGCATCAAACGCGTTATTCGAATGTTGTAGGTTTGATTCCTGCTCACGGCTGGTTACTTTTTCACCACCTTTTCTATCTCCGTATTTACATTCCATTGGTTTTAATAACTTCCCCTGTACATTTCTTGGCATTACTGTCTGTTAGATATAATTAATAATGTGTCGAAACACGGAAAACCGAGCCTTAGGTATACACTTCTTTCCCCTATTCATTAACGAGTGTCTCTTACTGGCAGTCTTGACGCCATTAGGTTGTATACAAAGGACTTTTTATTCACTTGCCCGCTCGTAATTAGTTAACGTGCTACGTGACGCCCACACATGCGCATAAAAGAGTGTTTCACACTCGTCGCTTGGCTTATAGATGGCGCTGACTGACTTTCCTACATTTAAATTCATATATAAACCCAAAAAGTGGAAGGAGGGAAGGCCGCTGCCTTAGCTCAGTGGTTAGAGCATCGACCGCGTTATTCCATGGTCGTAGGTTCGATTCCTACTCACGGCTGGTTATTTTATCACCCACTTTGCTTTCTTCTTATTTACATTCCAATGGTTCTAATAACTACCCCTGTACATTCCTTGGCATTACTGTCTGTTTGATCTAATTATTATTGTGTCAAAACACGAAAAACCGAGCCTTAGGTATACACGTCTTTCCCCTATTTATTAACGAGTGTCCTCATACTAGCAGACTTGAGGTCATTAGGTTGTATTCAAGGGAGCATTATTCAGTTGCCCGCTCGTAATAAGTTCACGTGCTACGTGACGCCACACATGCGCATAAAAGAGTGTGTCACACTCGTCGCTTGGCCTATAGATGGCGCTGACTGACACTCCTACCTCTAATTCACATATACACCCAAAAAAGTGAATGGAGGGAAGGCCGCTGTGATAGCTCAATGGTTAGAGCATCGAACGCGTTGTTCAAAGTCATAGTTTCGATTCCTGCTCACGGCTGGTTATTTTTTCACGCAACTTTTCTTTCTTCCTATTACATTGTATTGGTTCCAATAACTTCCCCTGTACATTTCCTGGTATTACTGTCTGTTATTTCATAATATTATTGTGTTTATACACGAAAAAAAGAGCCCTTATGTATACACTTTTTTCCCTTATTCATTACCGAGGGTCTCGTACTGGCAGACTTGGTGTCATTAGGTGGTATACGAGGGAACATTATTCAGCTGCCTGCTCGTAATAAGTTCACGTGCTACGTGACGCCACACAATCGCATAAAAGAGTGTTTCACACTGTTGCTTGGCTTATAGAAGCGCTAACTGACACTCGTACTTCTAAATTCACATATAAACCCAAAAAAGTGGATGGAGGGAAGGCCGCTGTGATTGCTCAGTGGTTAAAGTATCGAACGCGTTATTTGAAGGTCGTACGTTCGATTCCTGTTCACGGCTGGTTATTTTTTCACCCCCTTTCTTTCTCCCCATTACATTCCATTGGTTTTAATAACTTCCCCAGTACATTTCTTGGCATTACTGTCTGTTAGATCTCAATATTATTGTGTCCAAACACGGAAAAAACGAGTCCTTAGGTATACACTTCTTCCCTTATTCATTAACAAGGGTCTCGTACTGACAGACTTGGTGTTATTAGGTCGTATACGAGGGAGCATTAATCAGCTGCCCGCTCGTAATAGTTCACGTGCTACGTGACGTCACACATGCGCATAAAAGAGTTTTTCAAACTCGTCTGTTGGCTTAAAGTTGGCACTGACTGACACTCCTATACTAAATTCATATACAAACCCAAAAAAGTGGAAAGAGGAAAGGCCGCTGCGATAGCGCAGTGGTTTAAGCATCGACCGCGTATTTCAAAGGTCGTAGGTTCGATTCCTGCTCACCGCTGGTTATTTTATCATCCACTTTTTTTTCTTCTTATTTACATTGGATTGGCTGTAATCACTTCCTCTGTACATTCCTTAGTATTACTGTCTGTTAGATCTAATATATATTGTGTCGAAGCATGGAAAACCAAGCCTTAGGTATACACTTCTTTCCTATATTCCTTAACGTGTTTCTCGTAAGAGCAGTCTTGATGTCTTTAGGTTGTATACAAGGAACCATTATTTAGTTGCCCGCTCGTAATAAGTTCACGTGCTACGTGACGCCACACATGCGCATAAAGAGTGTTTCACACTCGTCGCTTGGCTTATAGATGGCGCTGACTTACACCCCTACTTCTAAATTCACACATAAACACAAAAAAGTGGATGGAGGGAAGGCCGCAGTGATTGCTCACTGGTTAAAGCATCGAACGCGTTATTCGAAGGTCATAGGTTCGATTCCTGTGCATGGCTGTTTATTTTTTCACCCACTTCGCTTTCTTCTTATTACATTCCATTGGTTCTAATAACTTCCCCTGTAGATTCCTTGGCATTACTGTCTGTTAGATCTAATAATTATTTTGTCAAAACACGGAAAACCGAGCCTATGTATACACTTCTTTCCCTTATTCATTTACGAGGGTCTCGTACTGGCAGATTTGTGTGCCATTAGGTTGTATAACGAGAGACTATTATTCAGCTGCCCACTTGTAATAAGTTCACTTGCTACATGACGCCACACATGCGCATAAAGAGCGTTTCACACTCGTCGCTTGGCTCATAGATGGCCGCTGACTTACACTCCTACTTCTAAATTCATATATACACCCAAAAAGTGGATGGAGGGAAGGCCGCAGTGATAGCTCAGTGGTTAGGGCATCGAACGCGTTATGGGAAGGTCATAGGTTTGATTCCTGTTCACGGCTGCTTATTTTTTTCACCCACTTTTCTTTCTGCCTAGTTACATTCCATGGTTCTGATCACTTCTCCTCTACATTCCTTGGCATTACTGTCTGTTAGATCTTATTATTATTGTGTCAAAACACAGAAAAAGCGAAGTCCATAGGTATACACCTCCTTCCCTTATTCATTAACGAGGGCTCGTACTGGCAGACATGGTGTCATTACGTTGTATACGAGGGACTATTAATAAGGTGACCGCTCGTATTGAGTTCACGTGCTACGTGACGCCACACAATCGAATAAAAGAGTGTTTCACACTCGTCGCTAGGCTTATAGATGGCGCTGCTGACACTCCTACTTCTAAATTCACATATAAGCTCAAGTCAGTGAATGGAGGGAAGGCCGCTGTGATAGCTTAGTGGATAGAGCATCGAACGCGTTATTCGAAGGTCATAGTTGCGATTCCTGCTCACGGCTGGTATTTTTTCACGCACTTTTCTTTCTTCCTGTTTACATTTTATTGGTTCTAATCACTTCCCCTGTACATTTTTTGGCATTACTGGTCTGTTAGATCTAATATTATTGTGTCAGAACACGGAAAACCGAGCCTTAGGTGTACACTTCTTTCCCCTATTCAACAACGAGTGTCTCGTACTGGCAGTCTTGATGTCATTAGGTTGTATACAAGGGACCATTATTTAGTTGCCCGCTCGTATTAGGTTCACGTGCTACATGACGCCACACATGCGCATAAAAGAGTGTTTCACACTCGTCACTTGTTCTTATAAATGGCGCTGCCTGAAACTCCCTGCTTCCAAATTCACATATAAACCCTAAAAATTGGAATGAAGAGAAGGCCGCTGTGATAGCTCAGTGGTGAGAGCATCGACCGCGTTATGCGAAGTCGTAGGTTTCGATTCCTGTTCACGGCTGCTCATTTTTTTCACCCACTTTTCTTTCTGCCTAGTTAAATACCATTGGTTCTGATCACTTCTCCTTTACATTCCTTGGCATTTACTGTATGTTAGATTTCATTATTATTTTGTCAAAACACAGACAAAACGAGCCCTCAGGTATACACCTCTTTCCCTAATTAATTAACGGGGGTCTCGTACTGGCAGACTTGGTGTCATTAGGTTTGTATACAAGGGACTATTAATCAGCT
>WOVY01008133.1:0-16891 GCA_013436015.1 Rhipicephalus annulatus
TTTTAGCTCTAACGCTATTAGTGTGTCCATGTCAGCAGTGACCCTTGAAGTGCTATGGAGGGCTATAAGTGAATTGCTTTGGCGAGGGCGACTTATTATGGGATCAGCCCGAACGTATTATCCTACACGTCGTGTTTTTCGTGGGCCTGTTCTGAAAAACACTGCTTGCTTTCGAGATTCGCTGGCAGAAATCCGATCAATATGCCGTATTAAAACTAGCAGTGAGGCTTAAGTCAGTGCAACTTAGACCTGGTTCTGCCTTACTTTGATCAGTCAGTAGCACTCTATTTCCAGTGAATTATTCAGGGATATTGTTTGATTTACATCAACTTATTAGGTACGTTCTCATACAAAAGTAAGAAATCAAGTCCAGGAAACCAATTTCACTCCCACGTCTGCACAAATTTATTACAGCGACGAGTGTTTTCAACAAGTTTAAGTCGCAATAAACAAGTTGTTTCACGTAAGTTCTGTTTACGTCAATGCTTCGCATTTCATTGTAGATGCGTAAATGGACATTGCACACTTGTAAACAGCCCAGAGGTGGGAGGAAACATCTTGTGATAGATAAAGATGTATCTATCGATAGATAAACGTTTGATGTGAGCATTTACCACAGCGCAAGTAGGCTAGATGTGATGATGCAAAGAGGTATACCTTATTTGTTAGTCGATCTACTTAGCTGCAAAACATACCTTGTGTTGATCCAACGGCAGATCCAGATTGAGTTTTTCCGCTCTGAGCGGAGTAATCACATTCCAATGGCAGATTAGGAGCGTTATTTTGTGTTCCAATGGCAATTGCGAGCAACGCAGATCACACATTATGCTCCGTGGAGCGAGAATTCTTGCTCCGCCGAAGTCGGCGGATTTGACCGGTAGTTGAAGTGACGCATTTTGTGCACCAGCCTTTCATCTAATCACCGATGGATGTCTGGAAAACTCTTTGCACTGTTCCGCACCCTCTCGGCCTCCCTCGCCTAGATTTCCGCTCACCGAGAGTTCCGTCGAGAGACGTGCGCGTTCCAATCGCAGATTTGGCGAGAGCAATCCCGCTCGGATCTGCGCGCTCCATTTGGCGATCCGGCCAGCGCTCGTGATCTGCCATTCGGAGTTCAACATTATTATATACCTAAAACTATTATGTACCATCTCATCTAAAGGAACCCTGGTGTAATGCCAAAGCAGCAGCGGTGCGCACGGCGTTGACCCGTTGAAACGGGCGCCGACGTGATGCACCGGAACAAAGATTTGAAGCAAAACTCGGTGTAGTGTTCACTCGAGTGAGCGCAAGGACACCGTAGGCGGATTATGTTTTGTGTAAGTCTCATAGCAGATGAAGGAGCCGTAAAAGTGTTTTCCACTCGATGTGTGGGTCGAGAGTTGCGGTCAGTGAAAAGAGTGAAGCGAAAAAGAAGTGTGTTTTCAGCGGGCGGAGGAGCCGGCAGTAGCGGGCGCTTCCGGAAACGCGCTGCAGCTGAGGGAGGAGAGTGACAGCATTGCACACCTGCGATCGAATCTTGCGAGAGGAGGGCGACGTCAACGCGCAGCTGCGGCGTGACCCTACTTGGTAACGCTCCAACACCTGCGGCGAGTGGATGCGTTGCGGCGCATCCGTATGGACACACGTACGTACGTCGTTACACACGGGAGTCGAAGAGCTGCTTCGCATCTAAAATACACTTACACCTAACTTTGCCAAAACCACGTTTTGGTTGGCATGTCTGTTAAGTAAGAACATTTCCTTTTAGTGGACCGTGGAAGGCGATTCCTTCTTTCGTCAACGGAACTTCCTGCTGACTTCACGACCTTCTCTTACCACTTCAATCATCTAGGTGCAACAGACCTCGCATGGACGCCAGCGGCACAATTATTGGTGATGTTGTAGTTGCACGCTGCCGTAACTGCGAATACACGATCGAATACTTGGGTCACTCCCCGAGTAGGCCCGAGCAGAATCACACTGTCACCGAACAACAATGCCTCGCCATAGTATTTGCGAACCAGTGGTATCGTTCTTAACTGAATAGACAACCCTTCACAGTCGTCACTGACCGCTACTTATTGTGCTGACTTGACAACCGCCGTCACCCTAGAGGCCAAATAGCACACTGGCTGCTTTAGCGTCATTTCATGAAAAAATTACATTAATCACCTTCCTTCTAAATGGTTCGCATAGCATGAAATCCCGTGGTACGTGGTAAGATCTACCAATCCCCTTTTTTTGTCACTTTTTTTTGGTGATTGACACTTAGTATCTACCCAAAAATTACGAGAACACACATGAGCAATTTTAACGCGCGAACGTTAAAAATACCCGACATCGGTAGCATCGACGAGTGCGAAGAATAAGTGTCAGGATCCCAGCTGGAATCAAACCCAAGCATTCTGCGAGCCAATGAAGAATTTGACCACAATGTCGCGCCAGGTCTCGGACTACTTCTCAAATAGACGCTAATCTTCGTGAAATGTCAAAAGTGGTTGCAGTGCTGCTTACCCAATTTTATAAACATTACATATGTACTCCTTTGATACAGCCGTCATATCGGGCGAACGTCAATTGTGGTTAGTTGTCGTGCGCTGAAGTTGATTTATGTAGCAGTGTCCAGGGCCAGCATCCTCGCGAGCATCAGCGCCCCATATCAGCTTCTCGTCTTGCTAATACGAATCTTCCAGTCGGAATCGTTGCGCAAGTGCAAACGACTGATTATATAAACATCTGCAACTCTTCAACATATGCCTGTGTGTGCAACATTTGTATATATATTTTGTGCCATTTCATGACATGTCGCTCAATCGAAAAATTGCAACATGGTCCCCTTCCCTCCGCATGCTTCGCATAAAGTCGATTCCAGGGTACGTGGGATCTGCCGAATTTTTTCTTAGTCGAACCTTTCAAGTCCATGATTCGGGATAATGCTTGGTGCGCCACAGACATCGGCTGAGTCCCACTGCTCACCACTGGTCCCTAAAAATGAAGGCAATGGTTAGCCCAACAAACTGGTATGCGTCACAGGAGTCTTCTAAGCCTATAAGAAAATGATCATTATTACAAACGAATATGTCCCAGAGAAATTGCATAAATCCTAATACACGCGTCTCCCACTGAAAAGGAAGAAAGCGACAGTTATCCCAACGACGTCGGGACTATATCACAGCGACTAAAAGAATGTCCTGTGAAATTCAGCGCACATAATATTTATTTGTGTATAAACTCGGCGACTAATTGCAATAATTTGCCCCGCCACGGTGGTCTAGTGGATAATGTAGTCTGCTGCTGACCCGCAGGTCGCGGGATCGAATCCGAGCTGTGGCAGGTGCATTTCCTATGGAGATGGAAATGTTGTATGCCCGTGTGCTCATATTTGGGTCCACGTTAAAGACCCCAGGTGGTCAAAATTTTCGGAGCCCTCCACTCCGGCGTCTCTCATAATCATATGGTGGTTTTGGGACGTAAAACCCCACATATCAATTAATTGCAATATTCACTAGTGGACCTAAGTAATAACATAATACTGTAATAATGGAAAGAATTCACCTTCTACTTGGCCAAGGAAGCAAGGAAAATAGGAAGAAAAGAACGGCAGGGAGGATAACCAGCCTATAGGCAGCCGGTTTGCTACCCTGCGCATGGGAGGGTGATGGGGGAGATGAAAGGTAGAGAACAGAGAGGGAAGATACATAAACACGGACCATTCGGCAGCACACGCGCGCACATTCAGTCATAGTCCAGTCTTGTCTTTTGCAGTGTGTTACATTGCTGTTACAGCCGCTTGTTCAAGTCCGTGTCGCGTAGGAATTTCAACAGAGCTTTTGTCGCCTTCTGTTGCAATGTCTTCTATCGGGCACTTGACAGGAATTGTGTCCACAGACATTTGGCTGTTGTCGATGCGCGCAGGAACGGACGCCAGTGACTGTCTCTGGATGTCATACAACGGACAGTCGCACAGGATGTGGTGTAGCGTGTCTTCGCAATGGCAGGCATGGACGGCTATTCTTATGACAAATGAATAAAATTTTGTAAATGACACTCCTAGACGTAAGCGATGAAGAAGGGTGGCTTCTCTTCGGTCGAGCCCAGTGGGCATGCGGAGAGCTATCAAAGAGGACAGGTGGTGTTGACGATTCGTCTCGTTGCATGGTGGGCACCATAGTGAAAACGTGATTTCACGGGCAAGTCGTCGAAGATTACTGGCTGTATCAGTCCGCGAAATCGGTATGGCTTCTCCTCGTGTTCCTTCAAGAGCTGCCCACGCAGCAGTGTCGGCATGTTCGTTCCCTATGACGCCGCAGTGACTTGGCAGCCACTGAAACGCCACATGACACCCATTCTCGTGTGAAGTGTGGAGACGGCATCGAATTTCGAACACAAGCTGTTCGTACGGCCCTAGACGCAGTGATGAGAGCATAGATTGTAGGGCAGCCCTTGTGACGCTGAAAATCGACCATTGTTGCGGTGGTTCCCGATTGACCACACAAAGTGCAGCGCACAAAGCAGCTAGTTCCGCTGCTGTAGATTCCGTGGAGTGGTCAGTCCTAAAGCTGATGGTAACACCTCTTGTGGGACAACTACTGCACCTGACGAACACTGGCGGTTCGTAGAGCCATCGGTATATATATAGAAGAAGAGACAGTTGTTACAGCACGTGCGATGAAAGCTCAGATTTACTCCGAATCCATGGTACACTCATATGCACTGTGGGTCGAATAAGACACCAAGGGGGTATCGATGGTTTAGATGCAGGAGTGAAGGCCGAGAGAAGTTTCTTGTTGTACTTCACAATCATTTTAGCGAACGATGCTTGGCGCCTCTCTGAAGGCAAGAGTGCAAGGTGATGAGAGGGAGTACGTGCGAAGTGTCTGATGTGCGTTCTCAGGACCACTACAACAATATGAGTTTGTAACGGATAGTCACAAGCAATTGCAATTGTTGCCTCTGTTGACGTACATCTGGGCAGACCAAGGCACACTATCAGTACTTGGGCTTGTACTGCCTGTAGAACACGAACATTGGTCTTGCAGGTATTGCTGAGCACGGGCAAGCTATATCTCAGGAAAACGAGAAACAGGGCTCTGTGGAGTTCCATCATTGCGTCTACTGACATCCCCAACGTTTTTCCTGCCAGAAACTTGAACAATTGGGAAATAGCGGTCAGGCGCTTCTTCATATAGGCCACACGCAGACTCCAACAGAGATCTCTATCAATAATGATGCCCAGAAACCGGTGGGTTCTGGCGTAAGAAATTGGTCGTCCGCAGATTGAGATGACATAAGGGGTTATCGCTTTGCGAGTTAAGGTCACCAGCGCGCCTTTTTCTGGTGATATGCTGAGACCTTGTTTTAACAAGTAGTTGGCAATCATAATTGCTGCTTTTTGAAGCTGGGAACGTATCTGAGGACGTGTGACTGCCGAAGTCCAGACACATGTGTCGACTGCGTATATTGAGATTTTAATGGTACTTGGCAAGTATTCAGCAAGGCCAATTAGTGCAAGATTGAATAGCGTCGGGCTAAGAACTCCCCTTTGAGGAACTCCCTTAGAAGTATAGCATCGCGTAGTCGGACCATCTTTTGTTAACAAAAAGAATGATCTTGCAGCTAGGTAACTCAAAATCCACCGAAAGACTCGACCACCAAGATCATCCACCGCAAGAGTACCCAAAATGGCTTCATGTAGTCCATTATCATACGTGCCTTTCACATCTAGAAACAGGGCTGTAGATAGTCGTCTACGGGATCTTTCGTGCTGAACGTACGCAACTAGATCAACGACATTGTCAATGGAAGAGTGGTCGCGTCGAAAACCAGCCATGGAATTCGGATAAATCATGTAGTATTCAAGATACCACTCCAGGTGGCCTAGTATCATCCGTTCCATTATCTTCCTTACGCAGCTGGCCAGTGCTATTGGGTGGCATGAGGCGAGTGCGACTGGGGATTTGCCCTGCTTCAAGATGGGTAACAAGCGGCTTACTCTTCAGTCGTCAGGAACCTTGCCATCATGCCACGAGATGTTGTAAAGGCTCAACAGTTCTCTCCTTGCACCTTCCCCAAGGTTCCCCGCGGCTCGGTACGGAATACCATCTGGGCTAGGAGAAGTTGAACGCCTGCAGAGAGCTGGTGCCGCCTCGAGATCTTCCATGGTAAAAGGGAGGTCCATGTGGTAGTCACGGGAACGGGGAACGTCACCTCTCACTGGAGAATCTGGACGAGTGGCTTGGTTGGCGATCTGCGCACAGAAATTTTCTGCGACATCAATGTCTTGCTTCCCTTGAAATAGCACGAGCGCTTTGAATTGAAAACGCTGTTCCGTTGGGTGACGCAGACCTTGCACAGTTTTCCAAATGTGTAAGAGTGGCTTGCGAGGGTCTAGTGACTGGCAAAACGTTGTCCATCGTTCCGACGCTAATCTATCTATGCGACGCCGAATCTTCTTTTGCATCCTCCTGGCTGCCCTAAGATCGTGAAGTGATTTTGTACGCCGATACCGACTCTCCGCCCGGCGTTGAAGTGTTCGGAGTCGCTCCAACTCTATGTCAAAGTCGTTTCGTGTGGACGATATTGTCACCGTGCGAGTATTGTTTCGCATTGTGCTCTTAATTTTTTGCTCTAACCCAGATCGTAGGCCATCGCTGCAAGCATATTCTATGTCAGATTTGAAGTTGGTCCATTGGACTGCTCGAATGGTCGTCCGCGGACCCCAACTAGACAAGCCTTTGATGTTAAGGTAAATTGGAATCTGAACACTTCCTCGTGTCTCCATATCTGGAAACTACTTCACTCATCTCGCAAGAAAGTTGGAGACAAAAGCAAGGTCGAGACAGCTGCCGTATGTTACCTCTCGAAAAAAAAGTGGAGCTAACGTCGTTCAGGGTAGTAAGGCCATAGTTTTAGGCGATGTTTGCTAACCTTCGTCCTCTGGCATTCGTCCTCGTACTTCCCCATGCGTTATGGTGCGCATATAAATCACCTATCATGACCCATGGTTTAGTCAATACTCTCAAAATATCCGCTAATCTCCTGAAATCGAGATTATTCGACGGCGATATATAAACGCCTATGAGAGTATACATACGTTTCTTCTTTTTTACAGTGATGCAGACATAGTGATTGTCATCGTGAGGCGCAATTGGTTGCACAACATACGTCAGTGCACGACGAACAAAGACGATGATTTTTCTGCACGCACCGTTTGTTGAAGACATAACAGCTTCGTATCCCTAAAGTCTTACTGGTTTCGACAAATCTGGTTCACAAATGATGATGAGTGGAAACACGTTGGTAAACACAAACTGACAAAAATCTGAAAGGCGTGGTTTTAGTTCTCTGGCGTTCCATTGGATGACGGATGCAGCCTTGACTTTTTTACGAAATGATGAGGTGCGAGTAGCCATCTTTCTAGTTCAGAGGTTCAAGCACTGGGCTTAGGGCGTCCATTACTCCAAGTGCGCTTCGAGCAGATGCTGTCTTCATGTCGACTAATATCGCTCAGATGGTTTCTATGAGGGATCGCAACACCGAGATCACATGACGATCTGTTTTAGGCAAATCTTCCATAACTGGAGACGGCTCTGGTGCGGCCGCAATCTGCTGAGGTTCCTTGGCAGAACAGCGGGTCGGGAGCGTGGGCCATTCATCCGAAGAAGGCTTCTCCGCTTCTTTCGTAGAAGTGGGGGGTCCTCTCGCGGCGCTACTGGGTGGAACCGCTAAAAAGTGGAAACTAGCATTTCGGGATTGTGCCTTCTTTGAAGACTTTCGATGATGCCTACGTCAACGCCGACGCCGGACTACTTCGGCTGCCTCCCTCTGTGTCGAGTTGTCTCGGGCCACTTATCTGAGAACCGCGCGCTCCTTTTGGATTCGAGGACGGTCTTTAGACGAGGCAGCGTGAGGACCGCTGCAGTTGGCGCACTTCAGAGTAGTCGTCCGACAGGCGTGTTCAGCATGAGGTTCACCGCAGCGGGGACACAGTCGTGAGTTGGGGCATACGCCCTTGACGTGTCCTAGCCTGATGCACTGATGACATTGAAGTGGCTTTTGGATGAAGAGTTGAACCGGATGTCAGAAATGTCAAACTTTAACGTGGGACGGTATGCAATCTCCCCTGAAAAACACTTTTACGCAGGGCGTATTTCCAAGGCCAATGTGTCATGTGTGGAGTGTGTGTCATGTGCGGAGTGTGTCATATGCAGAGGACAAGAAGAAGAAGAAGAAGAAGAAGAAGAAGAAGAAGAAGAAGAAGAAGAAGAAGAAGAAGAAGAAGAAGAAGAAGAAGAAGAAGAAGAAGAAGAAGAAGAAGAAGAAGAAGAAGAAGAAGAAGAAGAAGAAAGGGATGCCCATTACGATAGCCACACCACTGCGACGTGATACTTCGCGGTTATAAAAAGGGGGGGGGCAATACTAATCCCTCAAAGCTTAGCAAGGTGTGTTTATTAAAAAATGACCCCGTATCTGCATGTTACACTGCACATGTCGTCGAAAGACGACAGTCTTGTGTCTGGAGAGAGAGAACAAAACGTTTAATTGATGTTCTGCGCAAGAAAAACGGTGAAAGGTATTCCGGAGGCGCTGCGTTAGAGTGCCTCGAGCGTGCAGCGGAGGCGAACGAGCGGATCAAGTCACATCAAACGTGAGACATGAGCGCTATCTGGCAGTTATCTTGGAAAACAAAGCGCGCAGCGGGCGCGCTCGCCTCGGAGGCGATAAGATGTAGAACGCAAGGCGACGGGTAGGTGCCACCACCGTGTCGTCTTAGCAAAGCGTTGGAAACACTTGCCTTTTCGTGCAAGCGTTGCATGGTCAGCGCAGCGTGATAAATGCTGCGGTGATAAACGCCTTATAATTACTTATGTGTGCCTTTTCTAGTAAAACACACTTATACAGAATATTGACAAGCTGTTATGGTACCTCAGATATGAGCAATAATTGCTTTTCAATTCATTATCGCACAAGTATGAACGCTGAATTTTGAGCAATATTGGTGGGTGCTGCGGATGTGGTTGGCCGTTTGGGGTATCACCTGGTGCCTTTTAGATTACCGTTAGGGTGGACAAACTGACAACAGTACAGACAGACAGACAGACAGACAGACAGACAGACAGACAGACAGACAGACAGACAGACAGACAGACAGACAGACAGACAGACAGACAGACAGACAGACAGACAGATAGACAGACAGACAGACAGACAGACAGACAGACAGACAGACAGACCAAAATTTTCGCGTCGAAGGTCCCCAAGAAAGACCACCGTCTTCGAGAAGTGTTGAAATATGTCGGAGCATTTTAAGCGAGGGCTCCCTTGTAAACACGTGTATCAGAGTGGAATGATCAAGATCCATTTAAATTATGTTACCGCCTTTAGGCTCAACAAAGAGCGTTTGATTAGGAGCAGTAATACAAAATATGTGTTAAAGACTTGCAAAACATAATAATGCGTTAGCCTGACGAACGCCACACCATCTTCGCTGCTTCATTAGTCCCGGCGAGGGGAGGGGGATGTTCTTTTTGTAGCAGCGCACTGAAGTGATGTGGTGGAACTCGACAAGGTCACATTCATAACGTGAGCTTCCACTGCTTTCAAAAGCATGATCAAAATGGACCGACTCTGTGCAAGAAAATATTTTGCCTTATTTCCTCTGTCGGAACTTCCGCATAACAAAGGTGAGTGCTCACCGTTGTGAAGTTCGAGTGCATCCGGAGTGGAACTTGAAACACACTCGAAACTATGAGTCGCTGGGAACGTGAAGTTTGCAAGTGCTGGAGTACATCTAGAGCCGAAACATAAAAGCGTCTGCTAACTATGTCCCTCCCATGAGTGCATTCGCTCTCAGTTAGGTCTTTCTCGTAACAAGCCAAAACAGCCGCTGACGAAAAGTATTTTTAATACGTTATTCAGCAAAGCTACGCTTCTCTCATTCCAGTTCTGGAGCTAGTCTTTTGTGTCATTGCGTTGATTGGCTGCTTCGAAAATTTATTTATTATTTATTTACAAAATACTGCAGACCCATTTAAGGGCCGCAGCAGGAGGGGCAAAGATCATAACATTGCACACAGGTGTAAACAGCAAGAACAAAAAGATACATCATATACAAAAGATACAAAAACATAGGTCATTGTTAAATACGCTCAAGTGCCTCTACAGAGCTGGTTAACGATTGAGGTAGGCAGTTCCAGTCGTTTATGGTTCGAGGAAAGCACGAGTATTTGAAAATGTTCGTTCTGGCGAAATACGGTGTTAATGAATGAGTTTGTCGATGCCGGGTTTGTCTTGTCGTAAGCGGTTTCAGATACATATCACGGTTTACTGACAGCTTGTTGTTATTTAAAAGAAAAATAAATTTGAGCCTGTGAATTTTACGACGTTTTTCAAGTGTGGGTATACTGTTTTCTTTACATACAAACGTTCGTGCTCCCTACACCCCGCCCCCCCCCCCTTCTACGGAATACCATCATACTGTTTTGCGGCAGAGAAGGAACATAGTGAGCCACAAACGTAGTCAGAAATTTTTTAAAGGGATAGGCAGCGCATTCAATTGCTTATGCATGCTCGTGTGTGTTTGCACGTGCTCGTATGTATGTGTGACGTTTCAATGGGAAAAAGATGGGCAGATCAGACATACCCTGGAAATCGACGTTATGCGAAGTATGCGGAGAGAAAGTGACCACGTTATAATTTTTTTTATTGGGCGACACGTTATAAAATGACGGTAAGTATATGTACAAGTGTTGCACGCTCCCGTTGACTCGGGCCCCGCCGCGGTGGTCTAGTGGCTAAGGTACTCGGCTGCTGACCCGCAGGGCGCGGGTTCGAATCCCGGCTGCGGCGGCTGCATTTCCGATGGAGGCGGAAATGTTGTAGGCCCGTGTGCTCAGATTTGGGTGCACCTTAAAGAACCCCAGGTGGTCTAAATTTCCGGAGCCCTCCACTACGGCGTCTCTCATAATCATATAGTGGTTTTGGGACGTTAAACCCCACATATCAATCAATCCCGTTGACTCGGATTGGTTTCGCTCACGTAGAGCCCAGACACCTCGAAAACGCGCCGTGCTTCAACGCATTCCTTGCGTAAAAATGGCTGGGTTTTACTGAAGAAGCACCTAGTGAGCTATTTATTTTTTTCCCACTGTACAAGAACGAGTTGCATTTAACATTGGAGACTTGCACGTTGACGTGCAATTTTACGAAATGTAAAAAGTAATAAACGGTCGCTAAAATCGTTGGGAAGATGACAAAACCAGCATTTGCTTTGCCCCTGTTCGTTGTCTGTTTCTTTCTCTTGCCACTGGCTATAGTGTCAAGGTAAGTGGCTTTTTATTTTAGAATGTGATACGCATGAAAGAGATCTACTTATAAATGTTTTGTTTTGAAGAACCTTCATTTGCGCAGTGGCATCGCTTTTGAGTCAAAACCTCGCTCAAAACCAGCCAGCACAAGCCTTGCAGATACATACACTATCGTTCCTAGCGTTCCAAACTCTCTAATTGCCCCGCCGTGGTGTTCTAGTGGCTAAGGTACTCAGCTGCTGACCCGCATGTCATGGAATCGAATCCCAGCTGCGTGCGTGCATAGGCTTCATTTTTGATGGAGGCGAAAATGTTGTAGGCCCGTGTGCTCAGATTTGGGTGCCCGTTAAAGAACCCCAGGTGGTCTAAATTTCCGGAACCCTCAAATACGGCGTCTCTCATAACCACATGGTGGTTTGGGGACGTTAAATTCCACATATTAATCAATCAATTTTTCTAATCGGACGTTTTGAAAATCGATGAATAACTTTCTCATTAGAATTTCAGGCCCATCTTCGTTCCTTCAGAATTACTAATTAATCAATAATTAGGAACACATAATATAGTCTGACTCAGTCGATACAACAGTCAGCAACATGCGTTTCATCGCGTCGTCATTGCGTGTGTCGGCGTTTTTTTTTTAACTCTCGCCAAAGATAGCTAGGGCGCCCTGCATACAGGAAGTCCGCAATTACCTTCTCTTTAGCTTGTACAGGACGTCGGATTTGCTTTGGCATTCATCTGGCTTCACGCATGTAATATGCAGACATTCTCCTACAAGCCCGTCTGTCAGACCGAAGCCTCTTTTTCTCAAACGTCACTTGTTGAATGGGTTCGAGGAAGTTCTAGATCTGTAGTGCCGCTTCGTTTTGCTGGAATTAGCGCAGCCACAACTTTTGCGTACGTCATTTCAGATGGCTCTGAATTTTCTACTGCAGCGTTATATACCTCCCAGTTGGATATCAAAAAGTAGTAGAGATGACGCACAAGCTTGGAAGCCTCCAACTTTCAATTCGTCGAGGCTGCGAATACGCAAATGTGTGGGCGTATCACGGTATGGGGCGCTGAAGCTCATTAGTGGATAGGGCTATTCGCGCATGAATAAAAGGGCGTTTCATCATGCCACAGCATATAAAATGAGTCGACTGGACGCTTGCGCCGACGTACGCCTACACACGTGCTGTCAGGATCTATAGGGCGGAAGCAAATTCGATTATCAATAGGAGTTTTACGTAGGGGGTTTTCGCACTCACACACTCCATCAGACTGGACTCGCATAATCAAAGACAAGCCATCGTTTTAAAAGGGCAGAGTTGCGTGTTATCTCGAAATTCATTTTTGGTTGATAATTACAAAGGTAATAGCCATGTTCTCTCATAGCTCAGTAGACGTCTATCACTGTTGATCTTCGCTTCGCGGAGAACGCATATGTGCTGTCGAGACCACATAATGAAAGAAAGCTGATGGTCGTGTTGCTGTTTCTCATAGCGGGATGTGCCATAAACCATCTCTGTTCCAGTTTTTTTTGTCTATAGCCATGGCAACGTATCAAATCAGTAAAAAAAAAACTTCTGATAACCTTCCGTGAGTTTTCCGTGAACGTAAGCTTTATAATCATTTTCCAATCGGTGCTGTGCCGAAAAATTTCACACCGCTGCTCAGATATCACGTTGAGGAGAAAAAAATGAAAGGAAGCATAAATGCTTGGACGAGTCTTTATAGAATACTTCTCGCCACACTTTCTATAAATTGCAACAACGTAAATTTGAAACTACGGCCCCGTGTTCAGATCTCGCTGAGTTTCTGCGAGAGAACCTTTTTCAAGCAGCTGTAGATTATGTCTCCGATTTTGCCCCGCCCACGGTCAACGCCAACGATGTATTGCGGCTGAAAAGCTGCTCTCGCTGAATCGATAGCTAAAAGCCTTCAATATTGGGAGGGCGGAAGAGGCTGTCATGCTCTGTGTCGTGCTGAGAGCATATATATATATATTCTGACTAGACGTGAGAGTTTTCAGCCTCCAAATTCAATTTCTTTGTTTGCGACTAACATGAAATAAATGGTATCACTTTTAAGTTCTGACCATCGATGTCTTTTCCTTCGGTACTGAGCCCCTCAACTTCCTAAACTTACACATATAAGCCATATCAAGATGACCATGCCCCTAATTGTCACCTTTCGTGGCAGAAGCATAATTATTAGTGGTTTCCAGATAAACGGAGGACTTCAGTCAGTTTATCCAGAAAGTAGCCTGTGTTCCTTGATACCTATTTTGAAGAGCTCGCAATCATGTCTGTGTCAGATGCGCACTCAGCTGACATAGTTTTTGCACATTGATCGTTCTTTGCTGCTTCCAATGAACATTCGTTAATAAACATTCGATCAATGATACTAGCTCTAACACTTATACAAGCATGCTGTAGTGCAACTGGCTGCATAACCAGCATTCCCCACTAGTCAGCTTTAAATTAGGCAAATCTAATTTAACTATATTTAGGAATTGCGTAGATTCTTGAGAGGGCACATAGCAGTTCGGGCATAATGTATCAGTTTAAAGGAGCTGAACTAAATTATCAGTAAACTTTTCTTGGTTTTTCCTTTTTGTATTCTTGAATTGCTCTCCAACCTACGATAAAGGTATAAAAAAAATCTACAGCCCACGTCAGTCTGAGCAACAAAAAAAAACTGAACCTGTCTCAAGCGGATATTTTAGCGACGTTGCCGACTGAAAAATTGTCTCGCCGTTTCGGGCAGTTAATGAAGAATGATTGCCAAGCAAAATTTAGGAACAACTCGCGAAAAAAAAGTGTTGTTATAACTTCGTCAAAATTTTTATCTGTTTCAAATTCAGGGCTTTTGCTTAGCTAGCCATTACAAAGCACCGTCTACAATGTGAAATATTTTTCACAGTAAAATAAGACAGACCATAAGCGCTGACATTTTTTAGCATATAATAAAGAAAGCACTTGAAACGGGTGTACATAGCTACACGTTTCTGCTTGTCTTTTACTTTATCTTCATGCTGTTTTTTTAATATTTTTGGTGTATACATTTTACTGCTCTTTATTTGCTCTCTTGGTTCCGTCTATGTCGTCTCTTATTTGCCATATTTTTTTAATTTTTCTGTTAAAAAATACGAGGCAGGAAAATTACTGACGCTGTGCTAGGATAATGATTTGCTGATCGTATTCACGTGTCGTAATGAACATGATTTACCACCATGCTGGCAAAAGACCACAGTGGCCTGGCTTACATTGCTTCAACACTTTTTTATTGAACACTCTACACGACTCCCGGCTATATGGACGTCACTAAACACTGATATATGTTAAATCAAGCGGAAATTGCGTTTACTTTGTGTTCTAGCATTATGCGCAGCTATTTAACCATAGGAATATATCGAATTATTGTAAAAAAATAAAAGATCTACCACCCCCCACCCCTTGCAATTATTGGCGTGTTGAGACTGAAACTGGGGTTAGGAAAATTTTGCAGACCTTACCTCAACGCGCCATAATGCAAAGCTACGAGAAGCAAAAACAAAAATAAACGTTTGCGATTTTTTCCCCTCTGCAATACGACGTGTCCGGACCAGTTTCTGAAAGGAAATTGCCCATTACATTGTTCGGCAGACATCTCGCGCGCGACAGCGAGTCATTACCAACTGTCATGTACAGTGACGCATTCACATTTCTGTCGTCTGCAGCCCGCAGGATGTGCTGCGTCTGCTCCATTTTATCATCAATGCTTAAAAAGTAATCGAAGTCGGGGTCAACCGCAGCGACCAGTGACGTTCTTCGCTGAAGAATTGGTGGATGTTAAATGTAACAGGACATTCACGTCATTCTACATGATCGTAATATCTATCGTCAGGGCAAGGCAAGGAAACCTTTTATTGACACTTCATTTTATTTGTTTTAGCATATTTTCTCATGTGATTCACAGTATAGAATTGTAGCACATATAGCTAGCCGCTATATATGACCGTTTTATTGCGGATACAGAAGCTTACCGAACTTAAGAAATGTCATGGAACTAGCGGAATGTTTCGTAGGATCGTTGTGTATGTATTTTTAAAAAACTTCAGAAAAAGCTTAATGGCAAAAATGCATATTTCTTAGTTATAACGTTTCGGTCGGGCCAAGAACTTCCTCAGAAACTAAAAAACAAATTGCAAAGTGGCTTGAGTTCACCAACTCAATAAAGCTCTAGCCCTTTTTCACATGCATAAAAACTACAAACAGCACGTTCCTTTAATGCAGAAAAATAGCTCATTGGCATCCACACATCATGAACAGGGGGCCTCTAGAAATGCATCGTGCATTGTAAGAATTTCCTGTATTTTACGTTGTCTTTTGCTCTTATTTTCTTATTTTTACGACGTGATTGAGCCTTTTATCAACCGTCTTCCCCAATTTGAAGCAGTATCAATGATCAAGTGAACGAAATCGAAGGAAATTAAGTCGTTGAAGCATGTGATGATGAAATGAATGAAATCGGAGGAAATTGAGACGTTCCAAAACTTAGTCGACTCATCTTTGCGTCACTTAATGTAACTAAAGCACATCACATATTCCACCTGTTTTTTTTTCAGTTTGGTTAACACATTTTCGTAAATACTTATATCGATCTTATGTATGCAAGTGACGTATAGAACAACCAAAATTTAATCCTTTATATTTTGTAAAATCTGCCATACCATACATACTTGCCCGTCCATGTACTAATATTATACTATTACGAGCACGTGACGAGGCTAGCTGCTCACTCCACAGTGCCCTCGCAGTGCCATGGATAAGGATACATCTCCTACCAGAAGATATGTAAATATCACACGGTTTAGTGCCCCTGGATTGAGGGTGCTTATCGTAGGAAGATTCTATAGGTCTATGGCCAACGAGTACATTACAACGATGGGCATACATGACAATAATGGGAATCGAACAATTTCAAGAAACCACTGATAACTTCGCAATGGATATCAGCATAGCGTACGAAATCTTACTGGTAGTGTATGATTTGGGCCTTATCCTATTGGCATCGTGCGTCGGCATATTCTGTGCCCGTACAACTAGACCTTTCTGTGAACTTCGTGCTAATGGGGCTTTCTTCGTGTAGCCTCACTTCCCTGCCCGTGTAACTAGGCTTCCTTCAATAAAACTTGCTGTCGGGCGCGTTGGTTCATACTTTGGAAAGAAAAGGTGGTTGCGCACGAACTATACAAATGAACGCGGAAAGACAGGGACGAACTCAATTCGCGGCTTCTGTGTCCGTGTGAAGTTCGTGCACAACCACCTTTTCCTTCTAACTGGACTTCGTGTGAAGATTTCTTTTTGTGTTCCGCCTCGGTGGAGCGTGCCTAGGGTGCTTAGCTGCTTATCCGCAGGTCGCGGGTTCGATCTCGATCGCGGCGGTCACATTTTCTGTGGAGGCCCGTGTACTCTGCCATGTCAGTGCACGTTAAACAAGACCAGTTGGTCGAGATTTCCGGAGTCCTCCTCTACCGCGTATCTCATAATCGTTTCGTGGCGTAAACGCTCACTTATAATAATAATAATAATAATATAATAATAATAATAATAATAATAATAATAATAATAATA
>WOVY01008134.1:0-27589 GCA_013436015.1 Rhipicephalus annulatus
TTCGATTGGTGACATATTGTATGCAACTATTGTGGAGTGTGCATTCTTGTGTATTGTTTTCGATCTGCCATTACTGAGAATATAATTTTGTTTGTTTATCAACTCTCGGCTCTGACTTGTCCTTTGGGCCACAGCCGGCGTCCACTGGTGCGCCAAAAAGGACCACTTCTAAATTGTCCATGCTTTCGTGGTGCGGTTCGGGGGGCCGATTACTTCGGCCCTTGGAATTAGCCCGGCGATCGCCTCCCTTATTAACGGCACTGTGTGACAACAGTCAAGACTGACACAATATTCCTTTCCAAATAACCATTGCTTCTTGATTCAATAGTGACGAACGGCTTCCGGGCACCGAATGACAAGCAGATATTAGCAAGAGCGCAAAGTTTTTTGAAGCATCTACATCTTAACTCTGAAAAATCAGAAAATGACTGTAGGAGTAGCCACAGATTGTCAGCTGTTGCTGCCGATAGTCTTTTTTTTCATTGATAGTCGTTTCTAGCAATTGCTACTGGTCAACAAGTGCACATGGTTTACATGTCTTGTTTGGTAGATATTCACGCACACGAGTGAATAATGAGTATTTTTCTTTCGCTCATGTCACGATGTAGCAGTACACATCTGGCGTGCCAGAATACATATTTGCAGTTATATCGATACCTACAACTATAGAAACCGCCGAAGAAACGATTAATGTATTCCGCTTAAAAACAATGCTAGTATGTTAGTTCACTAACGCGTACCAAATTGCCAACTCAAAATTGCGTGTTCTTACGTACGAGCCAGAGAAGTACTGGCTCCTGTGCTCAGAAGGAAGCTTTCGGTTACAGCCTACGTGGCTGAAAGCACGACACATCGATCGTAGCCGCTCCTTGGGCGGGCACCGCACACGCGGATAAATGATCGATTTAAACTCAGGGTTCTCTAAACTGCACTTTACAGTCATTCTTACACTTTACAATTGTACCTACTTACAGTAAAAAGCGCCGGCAGCAGGTACACCGACGTGGGCGGCACGATAGGCCTCGCTGGGACAGGGCACTGGGTAAGGCTTTTCGAAGCAGGTGAGTTGCGATGTTTGAAGTTTCTGCATTTGAGCTTCGCAATATTTCCAACTGTTACTTAAACTGCGCCTGAAGTGAAAGGTCAATCAATGCCAGAAATGCTTTTACGGAGTGGCGATGGCCAGTGACAGTCGTTTTTCTGCCCTCCGCTGGCAGTCAACCGCGGGCGTGCCAGTCTACATATAGGCAGTTATATCAATAACGACCATTAAAAAAATGCGTACAAATACTAATGCAATCCACTGAAAACGTATGCCAGGGAGTCAGTTTACGAAGGCGTACTAAATCACCAACTGAAAGCTGCGTGTTGGTATATATCAGTCGGAGAAATACCGGCTAAGTGCGGCCGGCAGCTTTCGGTGACAGCCTGCGTAGCTGAAAGCGCGATGTTCGATTATCAGCGCTCGTTGTGCGAACATCGACAAAAGACAAAATAGTTTATCTAGGCTCATGGATGTCTAAACTATACTTTACAGTTATTCTAACACTTTAAAGTAGTGTTTACACGAAGCAAGAAGCACCGGCAACATACGGGCTGGCATGACAGGTTTAATGCTCGCAGAGCCGGGCACTGGGTAAGGCCACTTACGCATGTTCGGTATCTGTTAAAAAAGTACGTATGCTCGGTATTTGTAAGGGTAGCATCTCTCCCTGCCGCCGAATCAAGCGTTTTATATTCAACGACACCGAAACAAGCCACAGCACATGCTACAATAACATGCACGCTGCAGCTGTGCTGGTAAAATCAGTGCGTTCTCCAGCATTCGCCAGCGTTTGCCAGTGAAAATTCCGGCGCTTCCAGCGCTTCCCAGTGCGCACCAGCATCACGGCGGTTGCACGAGCACCCCTACTATTGAGACACAGCTTTTTCCCAGTGCGCCTAGCGAAGGGCCAGTGATTACAAGCGTGTACCAGTGCCAAAAAAACGTACTGGCATCACGCTGTTTTTTCAATAGGGCAAGGCTAGAATTTCTCTTGAGTTGTTTGCCAAATTGCTGGAAGGATATGGAGGACTTTTCACGCTCATGCGATACTTGTCAGAGAGCGGGTAAACCAAGGAACAAGTGAAAGGCACCCATTAAGCATGTTCCAATTATTACAGAACCTTTTCGGCGCCTAGTAATTATTATCGTCGGGCCATTACCAGAGTCAAGGAAAGGTTGTCGGTACATGATGATGGCCCTCTGTGCAGCCACGAAATTCCCAGAAGTAATACCACCTGAAGAGCTCAATTCCGCTCATGTCGTAGATGCTCGGTTGTCTTTATTTGCACGCGTGAGATTTCCTTCTGAAATACAATGCGACAATGGTAGTGTCTTCACTAGCTGTCTTCATTCTACCTTTTTTAGAAAAATGTGTAATGAAAGTAGCGCACAACTCGTCTTTCTGGCGCATCGTCTGGTGGTGGCGGTGCTGTTGCGCCTTCGAGTGCGCACCAAACGTCATTGCCTATGCAAAGGCAATCTGTGTCAAGGCCAGCGAGCGAGCCCACCTGACACCATCATCTCAATGGCGTCATGCAGCCCGACGCTGCCGGTCTCTCTTACGCAACGCACAGTGAGCTCCCTCAACTCGCGGGACTGATAGCAGCCTGATGATGCAAGCGGCGCCATTCATTCTTGTAAGTCTTCCGCAATGCTTCGCAACATAACTCGTCATTGGGTGCAACCCAGCGCAGCGGCTCCGGATTGGAGGATCATGACGCAACCCAGCGGCGATTTATCATTAGAGGATTTTGACACGACCAGGCGGCAGTTCTAATTGGACGTTGACGTCGTAAAAGATCACCTGGGTCTAAAAGAACGACGCAGCGCTTCGCCAAGCAACCAAAGTAATCGACAAAGAGAAGACATCTCGTTTCTTCGAGTCTCTAAGCTTTCGGCCCCAGTGCCGAATATTTAACGCATCTATTTCTATGCTGTTCATAAACTTTTCTCTCACACACCTTCGTCTTGTCCGCTCGTCTATCAGCTCTGCGCAGCAGCAGTCACAAGCTGAAAAACACACACTACCGAACAACCTTTGCATCGACGAGATTCGTGACAGTGGCGTCCTGTGGAACCGTGGTGTCGGAGTTTCGTAACAGTACCAAGGCCGCTACCGACAATTACACCATACCCTATTTCTCATATCTGCCTGGCCCCCACAATGCAGGAGGCATGCTGGCGTAGCTGTCAATCGCAAAGATCTTATGAGCGGAGTCTCGGAGGGCATCACTCAACATGCCTGGCAACACCCTCGCCTTCTGGCAATAGCTACTAAGATTGCAGAGACAATAGCTCCTCTGACAGGCGCTGCCCTACGAACATTCTATTTCCGCGCATTCTACAGCCTACTACAGCCAATGACATCAGCAGTCACGGTGACGTCAAATGGCCGGGGAGAATGCCGCTCTGCGAATGCGCGGCTGAAAACACGTTTGGCGAAGCCCTGGAAATATGCGCTGACCAGCACCAAACACCAGATTTAAAGCGTTGTAAAAACTACGCACTTTCTGCAGAGAGCTCAGACTTGTCTGAAATGTTCCTTAGAACTTAATTACTGGCCCAGCGTGTTTGCACAAGATCGCAAAACATGTTCGAAGGTTCCTCGAACACTTCATATGCGTGATATTAGATTGTAATCTTATTGTGCAACGAGTTCACTGGACAAGAACACTAGAGTGAAATAAATGAATACTTAAACCAAACGTAGCAAAGCCAAATTACGTGCCCCAGGAAACCTCATCTAAAAGTCTAGAAGATAGCAAAAGACTTAAAATTCAATTAGGTGGTTCGCTCACGAAGTTTACGCGCACGCTCCCTCCTTCATCTCGACTTCCTTTATTGAAGAGTGGTACCCCTAATGCGGCCGCGAAGTCTTACGGAAGCCTTAAATTTATGCCAATGATGCACGCGGGACAAGGGCCACCCTCTTGCCTAGGCTCGCCTTCGACAAGAGTTGTCGCCACACGTCGACCGCCGCCTCCTCAAGACTACGTTGTGTACGAGCCATGTTAGTGCGTATTTTGAATGGCCAGTCAACAGTCTCCACATTTTTTACACCCCCCCAGCAAGCTCGTGCATCTTTCTTACGCGTAACCAACCTCCTTTCATGTGCAGTGATGTCAACTCGACGATCGGTGACGTGACGCAGCACGCAGCTCGTTGATTGGTCTAAACAAGGTCCCAAGAAACAGTGCTGAAGTGAAGGTCACCGATGGCCGAGTTGTCAGCACTGCGCGTGGAAGGAGGTTGGTCTCTGATAAATTGGAGTACAATTTTTGGGAACCAGTTTTCACCCCGCTACGTTTGGTACGAACGTACGCTGGCGTACAGTAGAAGTTAACGTTGGGCTAGTTCGTGGATCATACTTAGATATAACGATGCCCTGACGCCTTGGTGTGCCACGTGTCTAGGCCCTCTGCTTGATATATGTGCATTCCTTCCAATAAGTTTTAGTTGCGAATTCACTGCCTTGTCGTCTTTTCTTTAGTCGTTGTCTTCATCTTGGCGTTGTTTTTACATCCAAGGTAACGTACAGGTACAAAGTTGCGGATCACACTGTCTGTCGCTGAAAACTTGACAATTATGCGCTGACCTGTGCTGTGTGACCATCAGCGGTGCGTCACTGCCTCCGAGATTCTGCGCACGAATGTTGGAGACACTAATGCGCCTTCGAGTTTAGTGTTCATACAACTTTCGCATCAGGCTTCTTTGTTGTTGTTTTTTGTTCTTCAACATGCCCACACGTGCTCGTCAGGCCCAGATACCATTACCAGTCATACCTCATTGTTCACGTACCCGCCACGTCGATGTAAGCCATATTACTGCAATGAGACACCTATAAAACAAGACACATTTGGGCTTCGGGTTCGTATGAAGTACAAAAAAGATGGACGAGCACCCGCAAGGAACGAAAGAGACGGTATTCAGAAAGGAGCTTCTGCAAATATTTAGGCACGAGAAAAGAAAGGAGTGGGCTGAGTTTTCTGGATGCACGTTTATATGAAACGCGTTCTTACCCAGGTGCCTAGCAACCCGCCATGAGCACTTCGAGAACGTGCTGCCACGAGCTTCGACCATATGCTCTGCCTGGCTTTGCCTGAATGACAGCATCTACAACAGAGCTATGAGCCTCGCAGTGTACGCGCACACCCTCCAGCTCTCCAATTTGTGCGGTATGGTTTTGGGACACTAGGCCCCACATATCAATCAAAATGATTGGTCTGGTAGATAGGTAATTTCGAGTTAACGTACCATTTGCGCTGGCACAGACCTAAACCTTTCAAAAATTACTCCCGACACCACCAAGATTGGTGAAAAATCACACTATCTCCCACTAAACGGAACCAACAGCAGCGATGAAAGGCTGACATGTTGCTGTGTTCATCCCGGAGACCTTAATTGGGGGTAAGACATCCTTGCAAGTGGAGCACACCATGAATTCACTGTAGTTACTGATGCAATTACACAGTAAAAATTTTTCCACCCCAAAAGGGTGTAAAAAGGGTGCTTTTACGAGAAGGCACTCTTTGCAACACCCTATAACACCCATAAATGGTCGATTGAAAAAAAGCACCCCTTTGTTTGGGTGCTTGCCTCGATAGCACCCTAAAATAGGCTCTAAGGGAGCTTTTGTGTCTGAGAAGGGTGTAGGTGACGATTCATCAGATGGAATATGCAGCATAAGAAGAACAATTAATCGTATTATTTGGGATTTTACGTCTCAAAAATCTCGATATGATTAGGAGGGTCGTCGTAGTGGAAAGCTCTAGAGATTTTGACCATTTGGTGTTCTTTAATGGGCGCTGATATCGCACAGTGTACAGGCTTCTACCTTTTCTCCTCCGTTTTAATTCGACTGCCACGGCCGGCATCGAACCCGCGACCTTCGGATTGGCGGCCGAGCAGCGTAGCTACTGCACAAATATGTGGACCTTGCGGTAAAAGACAGCCTAGACTTAAAATGTGTGAAAGTGCTCTCCGAATGCAGCAGAATGCCAGCAGAAGCAAATCGCGTTTCATCTATAATGGCAATTAACTGCAATCCACGTTACGAAAGCTCACTTTAGCGTTGGTTATAAGCTACATGTTTGCTATGGATTATATACAGGAACATAATGTTCGCCCGAGTATGGGTGTGTGTGCATGAGCCTGCGCATGTGTTCGCGTGTAAGCGCGATTGTGTGTACGCCCGTGCATGTGTGCGTGCGCGTGTATGTGCGAGTCCGTGCTTGTGTTAAGCGTGTCTGTGCACATGTGTACGCCCATGCATGCGTGCGTTTACGGTCGCGTGTGTGTGTGGCCGTATGTGTGTATACGTGTGCGCGTGTGCGCCTGTGAATATGTATGCGTGTGTATCAGCCGGAGCGCCCTCGAATTTCGTGTGTGTGTGTGTGTGTGTGTGTGTGTGTGTGTGTGTGTGTGTGTGTGTGTGTGTGTGTGTGTGTGTGTGTGTGTGTGTGTGCGGGGAGGGGCACTGCTTCTTAGTGTTTAAGGACCCACACCTGTTCAGACTGGGAGTCTATATGGGAGGTGGCTTAAGGAATGGTGGTGGTCAACGCACTGTACACTGACTATTCACTGCATGGAAAACAGCTGAACTTTTTTGTACCTCATCGTTGCTTTCGAACTTGCTGTTGTAGCTGATTAGGTCCGCTGAGGCGTTTCTACGCTCGAAAACGTGGGTTATGACCAATTCACACGCAAAGCTGTCACTGCACCTATGCACAACCATCGTTTATATTACCAACGTTTAACAAGAACGTGCCCTGCTTTTGCTACAGGTGCTTAGCTAGCGCATTGGGCAACCATACGGAATTATGTGCTCATCATGTGGTCAGCAAAAAGTTCATTATATAACAACTTCGGCACGTTTTGTGGTGCGTGACAAGCCTTCTAAACATCCGCGACTATGGATTAATATGTTCAAGCTTCGACTACGCATTCAGTGTTTGCGGCCCCATACGCGGAATGGCCAGACACCGACAATGCGAAAAGAAATTCCTCTGGAAAAAGGTGTAGCAATGCTCTCCCGCTAATTCCACCGAGGACGAAATAATTATTGTTTCTGGCCATTCCGTGGTGCACTTTGTTTTCCGCAAGTTTTGCTTCACTATTTTTCGCCCACTGCAATCGCATTCCGTCAACATACTCAAAGAATCCGAGACTAGTAAGTAACCTGCGTCGCTGTGCGGCTGGCTGGAAGAAGAGTTGCCATTTACAAGGAGTCATTCTTGAAGCGCAATTCGATTGCCTTCCGCGTCGAACCGCCGTCTGCCGTATGCGCCATAGCGTTTGCCTTTCGGCGCCGTCTTGGCGGGTTTCTCGCTCCCCCCTCCCCGCTCACCCCGGCCAGCGTTGCCCCCACAACAGCGGTGTAGATAAGCGAATAGTTGCGTCACCGAACACCTGCGTTGACAGCTGCGGCGCCGCCGCCAGTGCCTCCTCCTTCTCTCTCACAACATTGCTCTCTCTGTCTCATCCGTCTTTCAAATGCGTTGCGTTGGTCTGGGTTCTTGGTCGCTGTGTGAGTTCTAGCGAATAGGCGCGTCTTCAATGGTGGTCACGCATGACACCGTGTTCGAAGTGACGCTCGGATTGAGGAATACTCATGAAGCGGCGGACACGGACAATGTGGGCCTGTTAACGATGATTGTACTGTTTTCGTAGGCAGTAATCATACAGCGCTGCTGCGCTGCCGAAGTAGGCTGCCAGCCATTCACATCAACATGCGTTCGCGTACCTGTTGCAGATGCCTGATTAAACGTGTGACTTAACAAGTTCACACTGCTATGCGCGATGTTGTGTAAGTGCCTGCATCTCTCATACAGTGAGTGATGTGATCACTTAACAAGGGCGCGATTCATTGCTGATCGCACATTGTCTCTACACTGCTCAAAGTGATTGATATTGTTTCAAGATGCGCTTTAGGCTACATTGTAACAACATTTCTATTAATGCTCAAATGTGCAGCGTGCTTCTGTAGATGTAAGCGTAAAAAAGAAAGAAAAAGACAAATTTATGTACAGAGGCGCACTGTACGAAATGGCTTTTTTTTGCTTAAAGATGGTATAGGGTGCTGATATGCCGCGATGCTCCCAGCGCGTGCGCGTCGGTCTTTTAAAATATTTAGGACACGTGTCACCAGCAACAGAAAAAGATCCAGTAGACTTCCAAAGGCGCGTTGTTGTGGCCCTCGCCGTGCATTGTTTTCCCTCGTTTCTGTTTGCGGTTTTCGTGCTTTGCTTTCATCTGCGATAACGTTCGGTGTTATAACAGAATTGAGAAAGTATACATGACTGTGGGAGCTATGTGCGGTAGCCCTAGCACAAGCCATGGCTGCTGCAACGTAGACGGCGTCCGTGCGCGTTGGTGTCGTTCGAGCACTCATACTTGCTTTATTGTGTTTAACTGAGTATTTAGGCACGGGTTACGTTTGTAAATCCCGTGATCAATAATCGCTAATAGCGTACCCCTGATTGCCATCAAAGGATGGGCTTGGTTGTCGAAATATGCCAGATGCTTTTTCTGAAAGCAAGCTTTGAAGAATTTTTTGAAAAGAAATACTTTCATACGTGCTAGGCAGTGCCTATTGCAGACCCGCAACTCTTTAAAAACTGGACGAGTTATCACATCTTTTATCAGATTACAATGAATTAAGATGATTGAATTAGAGATGACGAATTTTTTCGCTACATTAGGTGCACAAAATATATGTTCGCAGCCCTACCTCTAGAAAGCAAGCAAATAGGAAGCACAGCGTCAAATTTGGATTAGATGCCATTGATGGAGCTTCTTGTGAGAGTAGAAAGAACGAGAAAATTGTTCAATTTTGATGCCCATATAGAGGCAGTCAGAATTGCACTGATTGCTGAATTGTCACAGTTCCTCAGATTGTTAGAGGCGTGAATAAAGTCGGTAAACTTTTTACTTTTTTTTGCCGACCTCTTCGTTAGTGCCACGCCCAAGATCATTTGTTCTCATGTAAAAGAGAAAGCAGAGATGCCGTCACTGTTTGTACATGAAGAGGTAAGTTACTTGTGCGTTTTGATTATTGCTACATGTTCTGAACGTTGTACTTTAAGATTTGTTTTTCACACTGGCTCTCTACTCTAGAAGGAATTTGATTCTTAGGTGAGTTCAGGCTTTTGTAATTGCCAGTTTTGAGCTGTAGTCTTACACTTCACCTCAATTTGGGAATTTGCTGTATGCTGAAAAACTCTTATCTTTATCAATCCTTATCATGCGAAATTATTGGAATGTATGGGTTGTATGCTTCGAGTTCAGTGTAACGTCAATTGCACGCCATTTCAAAAGATACACACTACATATTCTTCATATATGGTGCTGCCAGAACAGCATGAAAATCAATTTATGAGACGTCATATTTGCTCCTATTACATGACGAGAGGGTGCCGCTGACGTCCTGCGTAGTCTACCGCGGCCCCAGCCTAGAGCAAGCCTAGTTCCTGAACCTCCACGTAAATGACCGAAAAATCTTCCGTGTCAGTAATGACGAAGAAGGAGTGACAGCATTGATGAGTTGATGTTTTTTATTTTCAATATTGTCTACGGCCGAAAGGCCTGTAACAACCACCGTGATTGAGCGGCTCTTTTTCGGCGTGAGTTTCGAGTTTATCAAAGAAGTTGTTCAGGCAGTATGATGCTGAAAATTTTAGTGTCCCAATGCCAGAACAACTTTTTCTAGTGTGGTAATGCAAATGAACAAATATTGTTATTTGTGTAAGTTATTTTGCTTAAATATAGCTGGACGATTCCATGCCAAACGTCCCAGTCACATTGCCGTCCATCTGAAATGTATTTGAAAAAAATGTGCTGACTTACTGCGTTGAAAACAGTGAACTGCTACAATATTTCAGCGAGAAAAAAGGTTTTGTTCATGTGGCTGGCTTTTAACTTCCTGGCATAATGCCGTCTGTGTGCTGTTTGTGAAAAATTTCGTTTTAAATCTACCGCGTATTTTTTAAAAAGCGAATTCGGTCTACCTGTTAAATAAATGTGCTTCTGTAAGGTATTTGAAGCTCAATAATAATAGGGCACTTTTTTGCCACTTTCGCTTCCAAGAATAAAGCCAAAATGTGTTATGTTTGCATTTTTATTGCAATATTGCACTTTGTATGAATATATGAGCAGTGAATATTTACTGCACAGAAGGTATACTTTGAGGAAAAAATATTTTTAGACCTCACAAGCTGCTGAAGTGTACGAGAAAATATCACGAATTTCCCAAAATTGTGATTTTTGTCCGTATTGAGATGCAACTTGCTCCATGTTGTGATACAGTGAAAACTCGTTATACCTCAATTGTGAGAAAATAATATTCTTTCTATAATAAAATCTTATCGCAAGAAGCACAAGAAAGAGCACTGTCAACTGAATTTTAATGAAGGTGCAACGACCATTTTTATACCGAGCAAAAGAACAGGGCTCATCTGCAACAACGCATGTGTGACCATGACAAAATAATTTCAACCGAGAAAAGAATACACTTTTTCGGAACAGATAAGTGAAGGTGTACTGATGCATTGAACCTTGGCCTTCCTGATAAAGAGTTCTGAAATCTCTCATTTTTTCCGCTTGCTTTTTTTCAAAAACCGTGTTTTATGAAACCTAGGACTACACTTACATTCTTTACGGTGTTCGGTCATGAGACTACTTCAGCCCTTCTTAACATTTAAAGCATTGCCCAGTTTGTCCTATGTTTACTTTTCCACATGTTAGCGGTATCTCATACACATTAGATTGACATTCAGTAAACCTATTCTAGTGACAAATGGTGCAACATAGACTATTCCTGTCGCTGTAAGTACATGCGATTTTTAAAGCTTGCAAGGGGTGGAAAACAACAATGTCATATCTGCTGGCTCTTTTCCTAAAATTGTGAGACACCTTATGTACGTAGTACCATGGAACATGCAAAGGTCATTGGTAATTCTCTTTTTCTCTTGGTCCTGTTTCCTTGAACTTTACTTTCTGCCGGAGGGTTTCGCAAGCAAGTTTGATGAGGCTGTTGGGGTATTGGCTGGTGCTATAAGCCCAGGAGGGCTAAGAATGTTCTGCCTTTTGATAGTGGGTATTCAAAATTATATGAAAGAGGAATTGATACCACATGTACTCAGGCCACCCTTCCGAAGTCACATTAGCACAAGGTTGAGGTAAGGCTTAAAAACCAGATTAACAGACTAAAAGATGCTCGATATCCCAACAGAATCATTACACCCGTTTGCGAAACCCTCCTGCAGAAAGTAAACTTAAAGAAGACAGGACAAACAAAAAACAGTGACCAAAACCTTTGCATGTTATACCACATCACGTGTCTCACAAAAAAAATAGCCAGCAGGTATGATATTAACGTGTTGTTTTCCATCCTTTGCAAGCTTTCAAAAGTGTGTGTGCTAAACAGCAACAGGAATAGTCAATCTTGCACCATTCGTCACGAGAATAGGTTTACTCAATGCCAATTTAACGTTTGTAGAAGTATTTTTATCAGGTAAACCAATGATCAGTGCATCACTACACGTTTACTTATCCTTTCCGAGAGGGAGGATTCTTATTACAGTGAAGATTATTTTGTAGTGCTCACACGTCTCGTCGCGCATGAACACGGTTCTTGTACTCCGTATAAAAGCGCTCGTAGCACATTCATTAAATTCAGTTGACAGTCAGTGCTTGCTCCTGTCCTTTCTGTCTCTTCCTGAAGTTGTCGCGCTGTGACTAGCACACAACTACGATGAACCAACTCGCCCAAATTAAGATCTTTTTACGTAACACGTAGACCGAGTTTCGTATAGAAAGAAGGAGCGGTGCTTTTAGAATAACCTTTTTCACATACAACACCTAGACGGCATTCCTGGAAGTTCAGAAGGCAGCCACATGACCAAATATTTTTCCTCTCCTAAATATTCCAGAAGTTCACTATTTTCAATGCAGCACAAGTTTTTAGAATACATTTGAGATGGTTGCGAAAATGGCTGGGACATGTTGCATAAAGTGACCCAGCTGTGTCATTAGCCATAATCATGCATTACCTCTTTTGTTTTTTGTGTGTCCTGACTCAGTTTTGTGTTCGTTTTTAGCTTATTTTGTTTCTGATCATTGTATTGGTTTTTTAGGTATTCGCTAAAGTTATATGTGCGAAAACCCGTATATGTTTGCATGTACAACATTTCTAATAACCAGTTGTTATACATCCAGGAATACAAAGCTTAGACCACTGTGATTGTATACATTTGAAAACACTATCCGTATAGATTTTTGTGTGCATCACTTCTTGAAGACGCCTATGTACATGAAGGCGTATATAGTGAAATCATGGTGATTGTATATATTTGAAAGAAATATAAGTATATATTTGCCTGTATGTCATTCCTATTAACCGATTGTGTACATGAAGGAGTAATAAACTAAAAACTATTGTGATTGTAGATACTTGAATGAATTACAGGGATACATTAGCGTGTATTTCATTTGTAGTCTCTATGTACTTGAAGCAGTATACTAAACGGAAACCAGTGTAATTGCATGTTGCGAAGAATTGTCAATAAATTGAAACTGAAAAAATATAATAAACATTTGAGGTGTTGCATGTGTAGTGTACGTATACGTGAACATCTTACACATCTAGTGAAAAAGTTGTGTGGCAAAAGAAAAGGTTATAAGTTTTATTTGCATAATAAATACATGCAATATGCAAAAGCAGCAAGGCTTCGTTTTCTGTAACGCGCAATATGCATATACTGTGAAGTATATATAGATCCAGCACAAGTTCATACACGATTGTACGTGTTTATATTTTGCCCACACGCAATAAATAGAGCTCGACAGGTGGCGCACCATTGATAATCAGGACCACTTTCTTCAAGTAGTGTGTAATCAGTGCATGCTGATATCTATTAGTACAGTCTAAAAGAATACTGGCACCCCTGCCATGGGCACTCAACACCCTCGTGCACCCTTCTCGCACCCTCCTCAGAGGGTGCTAAAAAAGTGAAGGACATTGAGGGCACCCTCCCTTAAGGGTGGTTTTGTAACACCCTACAGTTTTTTTACATGTACACCCTATTCTAAGGGTGCATTGAAAAGCACCATTTTTGGAAGGTGCTGAATTAACACCCTTAGGGTGTCGTCCACGGGACAAGCTCATTTACAGCCTTCTGGGTGTAAAACTTTTCACTGTGTACTCGTCCCGAACGCTTGTTGGATCACGCCCCGTGGGTTCATCGCCACGCGACGCGGAATGACGTGGCCTTGTAGCGCGTCTGTAGAATCTCGTTCCCAGATACCGTCATTTGATTGTCTAGATAGTGTAGGAGGCATAGGCCACATTCTCTTACTCTGCCAATTACGCATGCTGCCCCAAACGTGCCAGCCCGCCCGAGATTGTTCCGGTTAGGATACAGCACGTTGGTTGTTCACGCGTCTGCAGAATTTCGTTCAACAACCTCATGACAAAATTGCCGAGAGTCTAATGAGGGGAAACCACAGCGTCTTACATAGTCCCTTGCACAGACCGGGACACGCTAGCACGTATGTTCCGTCAGTGCTTGGGCCGCCTGTTACGCATTCACAGAAAGGTTGGTGACACTGCACACAACCGGACACAACAACGCCATAAGCTTGTTCATATTTATAACCGTAAAAAATGACAACGCTTGTAAAACTTTGGTGGCCTCAAAATAAACCCTTCAAAGCACTATCGGGATCAAAACCTCCTCGGTCGGTGAAGAGCGGTCACCTTAAGCTTGCGTGTGACGGTTGGTGCTTGTGTGTTTTTAGGCACTTCGCCTAATGATTATACCTAAATGATAATCTTCTCTTCGAATACGAAGAAAACATGTGTCGTTTTTTCAACATCGCTGACTAAATAAACAGCCTTTGTGGTCTTCTGTATTTGATATTGGTAAATCTGAGATTCGCCTTCGACAACCACTGTAGAAGCTTTATTGAGATTATTTCTGTGGGAGGCAGTTATCCACTATGCGCCAGTTACGTCCCTTAGGTTTGTCAATAAGTTTGACCTGCCAACCACCAGTTCATTGGGCTATTTCACTGCACATTGCATTAGTATGACGGGTTTGCATTTCTACATAAACTATAATATCGCCACAGTTATTCCATATCTAACAATGTAATCCAGAGTGCATGTAGCACTTTAAAAGAGAGTATTACTTCTTGTATCTGTTGTGTTCTGCCTGTGTTCTGAAACCAGACTTCACTCATCAGTTTTTATGTCTACGGAAACTTAAACTTTTTCATTGGCAGCAGTGTTGTTGCCGTTATTTGCTTTATTACACTCAGAAGTAAGTTAGAAGCAAATTTGTTGTAAAACATACACTTAACAGCAGAAGACCTTATGAGATGAAAAATTGCTTCGGAACTTGTAAGTTTCCTCTTTGGGTGCACAGGCGGTGAGACAGTGCGCGCGTGCCACTCCTGGAGCCCGGCCGTGGTTGTACTTGCGAACGTCCTAAACTTGTCGGCTTACCTAACTTTACGTCTCCTCTCAAGCTTTTGCCATCACTGGGAAAGAAGTCATTTACTCTTAATGATCAGCGGTTCTTCTGGCTACGTGCCTTGTGTCCTGCTCATGTACAATTATACTTTTTGAGTTCAACTACTGTATCCTGCACTGAATTCTGCTTAGTTTTTTATTATAGAACTCTAATGTCACCTTTTTTACATTAGGTGTTAATTTTGTTAACAGTTTCTAGAAAAGGAAAAGTAAGCTGATCGATCTGTAATTTTTCATGTTTTTGATGTCCGTTTTCTTAAGAATTAACATGATGATGGCGTTCTACGAAGGCTCTGGTGTGTGTTCCTCAAAGATTCTGGTATCTTTCTCGTCAAAACGCTCTCAGTAAAAGGTAACCAGTTCTCTAACACAATTTCTATGCCAGTCTGTTGTTAGCCTATCCTCACCAGCAGGTTTGCCTCTTTGCCTTGATTCTAGGGCTTCCTTCGCTTTCATTCTCATTACTGGTAGGATTTGAAATCCGTCTTGTCTCCTATTGCTTCTTGCTAAATCATCCTGTTTTTTCGGCTTCTGTTGAGCTCTTTGTACAACTCCTCCACCACCTCAACTATGCTATTCATATTGGTTATGACATAGCCTTCCTTGTCTCCTAATGCATACATGCGATTTTTACAAATGTACAAGTATTGCTTCACAGATTTGAGGATTCTGCCGCTTCTTACAGCCTCCTCTTTTCTCCTTGTGTTTACCCTTCTGATGTCGGCTAACTTACGCCTATTGATTAACTTCGAAAGCTCCACTAGTTCCATTTTCTTAATTGCATTTGAGGCTTATATAGTTCGCCATATCCTAATGACTTTTTGTCCCTTGAGACATTTTTCCACTTCCATGTCTAGCGAATATACATCCGACTTCCATTGCACACACTTTTTCTATACAAGTAAGATTATCGTTCATTTGCCTACGCTAAAATTGATCACCTCGTTTAATGTCTTGAATCTATTCTGAAACGAAACTATGAATTCCTGTACTTCGCTTTGACCCGGTAGCACAATGATTGGCTTTTCGTGTCAGTTTGTACCTTTGCTTCTTTTTATATTTAGGTGTGTACGAGCTCTTACCATTCTATGGTCACTGCATCGGATTCTGGCACCTACTTTTAAATTCTGTGCAATGCCTGTGTGTGTACACAGAATGAAGTCTGTTTCGTTTTTATATTTCACCATGAGGGTTCTGCCACGTCCATTAATGTTCAGAGCTATTCCTGAAAAACGTATTCAAAATCCCAAAAATTTACACTCCCTGAGTTCTGCAAATAACTCGCTTCTGGGATTTCTAGAGCCGATGCCATATTCCGCCACTTCATGGTCCCCGGCCTGATTAAATTAGGTCATCAGTAAAGTTTACTTTGTTTTTACTTTACTAATTGCTGACTTTGGGTCTACGTAGAAGCTTTGAGCCAAATGTTCATCATGGCTCGATGTGTGCGCGCAGGTCTGTACAACCTGCATCTTGTACCTTTTGCAAAACCTACTAATGATACTTGCCACCCTCTCACTGATGCTATGGGATTCCTCTATGTTTCACGCGATACTTTTGTGTATAATAAATACTACCCCTAGTCCTTTTTGTCAATGAAACCCCGGCAGCATAAAATGTGTTGGTTATTATGTTATGTATGAGCTTTATGTGTCCTGTATGAACTTCACTGAGCCCTACTAGATCCCTTTACCACACTCCTGTTTCCCGAATAGCCTATCTAGACTAGCTTGACTAGATAGCAGTACACGTAGCCAAGCTGAGATTCCTTTGGCAGTTTCTCAAGGCTGAGACATTTGTAGGCTCTTCCGCTGCCTAGCAGGTCTCACCGCCACCTTAGACGGTTGCTTTGGAGCCCCTGGGTACTGAGAACCACGGTTTGATTACTGCATTCATATGAGAGATAGTGGTCATGTACAGAACGAGGGTGGCCAACCTGGCTCTGGTGAGGAAGTGCATGAGTGCTGGTGAGGGAGTGGTGAGGTATAATAAGCCTTGGCAACCCCGTTTGCTGCGGTATGTACAACGTTCTATTATTAACTTTATGAAATACCTTACGGAAATAAAAAAACAGCAGATTTCTTTATGCTGCCAAGTCTACAGCAGTAGAAAGTCTTGTAGAGTTCTAAGCTAAGTGATTGTAGATAATTCTTTGGGGGAACGAAGTTTGTGGCATGTCACAACTTTTGTTGTTGAAATGTTGTTTATATATTTAGCTGCAGCATGGTCAAGCAGTTCACAACAGAAAGAGGCAACGGAAACTGGTATGTAATTCTAAACCAGTAACCGATTACCTTTTAGCGCAGTAGCGTTAAAAGCTCGTTTCTCAGAAATTCTGACGTCGGCAGTGGTGAGCGAAAATTAATTATTTTACGTGTGAGCATAAAATCGAGATCGATGAAAATAATACTTTTATATATTCATTTTAAAATACAAAAATTCTCGGTCAAAAAGGGTATCGAACGTAGATCAGTTGCTTGGCAAGCGGATGTTCTACCTCTAGGTCATGCGTCAGCTTGTGAATACTGTGAATAAACAAAAAAAACTCCTCTCTTTGGTAAATGCACTTAAAGTAAGATGCTTTACAAACACATGCATCCCGAATGCGTGTTTCACAGTAGACCATTATTCCAGTAATAATGCGTAGTACAAGCGCCCTTTGCCATTGGACGTTAGAACATGTGATTACTGTCATGACTTCGGTGTGTAAAGCTACTAACCAACTACAAAAGGCACACAAGCTACTCCGCCTGTTCTTTAAGGCCAGGTAATTGGTTTGTAGCAAGTTCGAAAAGGTTTCAAGCACAAAGTGTTTGAAGTACGCACTAGGAACAGAACATTGCTATCGCGTTAAACTCTTAAAGGCGAACATTGAGGTTCCCCTAGTTTGTTTCTTATATGAGAAAAACCATAGTTATTAGGGAAGCGAAAGTGAATTGGTGTGTATCGTCTTGGTTGATACAGGCCATGCGATACGACAACAATGAATAGGCAGCCTGTCATGTGATTCTTATTGTTCGTAGTCATCTCGTATGTTCTGTATTAATCAAGACGAACATCCCTAGCCTTAAGCTAATCAGCCGGGATCTTGCCTGTAGTAATACACTGGCTAAAAAAGGGAGCTAGTGGCTGTGATAACTGTTTGGCGCAACCTCCGAGAAAGACATTGGGAATTCAACCTGAGTTTATATGTTTTTCTACCACTCAAATAAGCAATTTAGTCTTCCTAAGGCGAGCAAGTGACCTGATATTGATTAGTTTTGTTTATGTGAATTAACCACACTTAAGAAAGGTTAGGTGACCCAATTATTTAAACGTGAGATACAAAGCATTATTATTCAATCAGCATTATGCTGATGTCAGTATTGTTTTTATAGTGCTGCACAGACCAGCCAGCTTGTCGCAAAAAAGTCAGTCTCACCTGAAAGCAGATCGAATGACTGCGTTACCAACACTTTTTTGTGCTATACGTAATGAGGCTTGCAGCTAGACTTTTGGGATTCGGTCTCGCAGAATTCCACAGAACGCTGGTTTAAGGGAATATGGTTGCTCTATGGACACTCTTCGGACATTCTCTTCGCATTGAAAGCGCCGCACGTATGCGATTCGCCCGCAGACGGCTTCCGAGAGAGCGAGATAGCAGGCGCGCGCGTAATGAACGCGCTCGTAAAGTGAAAAGACTCAGTGGCTGCTCGCAGGGACATCCCCTTCCTCGCGTCTTGTCACGCTGTTTAAAAGTGTGCGGGTTCTGTGCATGTGCACAGGATGACTGGTCTAACAGGCTGGGAGGTCTTGTCACATGCGTCTGGTAGTAAAGGAGATGGGCCACCTTGTTTGATCTCCGCTTCAGCCAAGTTCGCATTACCGCTCGCACGCTATTACCCGTGCAAGGATGCACAATGCGCTGAAAGGTCTCATCAGTTTGGGCTTGATACATGACACGACGCCAGCAGAGACGTCAAAAACCATCGAGACTAATCATATCAGCGCTATCACAATAAAACAATCACTATACCTTGAGGTAAAACGTGGTCACATACTTCCACATCTAATAGTGACAATTCGGCATTGTGTTTAGCGTGTGAACTCAATTAGGCTTAGGTGCGCGATCGTAGGCGCTTACAACGTCACAATACAGGGGCGACTAAAGCCAAATATTTTGAGCTTGAATTATATTTTTCTTACAGAAAAAAACCTGGTATATGTGGCACCAGCGAATAAATAAAACTTTTCACAAGAAATGTCCCCTAACAGGCATCCTATCAGTCAAACTTGTCACTTTGAAACAGGAGAGGATTAGCCAACCCGCCACTCTCATACGAGGGGGGCGGGTGTTATTGACTGAAGCATACTACTGGCTTGCAAAGCACATTTACCTACAGAATATCAAGACAAAAAGGTGACAATGACGTCATATGGCGCGAATATCAGAGATATGTCCACTCGTTTCTTCAACCTATGCAGATGTGGTTTCTACGTCCGATTAGGAGCACGCCTAATGATCGGCAATGCCTATATTCACAGTCACAAATAATATGTTTTGAGCAAAAAATATCGCAGACATTATTTCCTTCTTGCTAATTCTACAAACAAACCAAAACAATGTGCTTACTGTTTGGAGGATAGCGGGGTGGTGGACGATGCGGTGGAGCGTTGGTACGACGTCCACTCATACAGTTTCTTGGTGTTGTCAGACGTTTCCACCCTTTATGATTCGTAGGTCCCAGTGCAAGTAACTGATAGTCCTGAATCCTGAACAGCAGGATCAAAAAACTAGATGAAAGCACAAGAACACTAAAGCCACAACTTTTGATTGATTTATTTGTGGGGTTTAACGTCCCAAAACCACCATTTGATTATGAGAGACGCCGTAGTGGAAGGCTCCGGAAATTTTGACCACCTGGGGTTCTTTAACGTGCACCCAAATCTGAGTACACGGGCCTCTAACATTTCCGCCTCCATCGGAAATGCAGCCGCCGCAGCCGGGAATCGAACCCGCGACCTGCGGGTCAGCAGCCGAGTACCTTAGCCACTAGACCACCGCGGCGGGGCAAAGCCACAACTTTTCATGATTGCTCTATATCAGAAAAGTCCGAGCAAAGTAGCAAGCGGCAAAAAAAGCAGAACTGCAAGCTGGGCCAGTTAGTGATAGTACTTGAACATATTTTTAACACAGCGCATGACTATGCAATCACAGGAGAAGGGGGTACAGCGCTAAGCCTCCCCCTCTTCTTCCGCTGTGTTCGCGTTGTTGTGAGCTGTGTCAAAAATATGTTCAAGGCAAATACAAGTAATACATTATACTGAGAACAATACAAGTTGGACAAGTGGAATATACATTTCGACTTTATGGTTGAACATTTGACAAATATCTGCTTGTAGGTGTTGATCGAGCGTTTCTTACCGCGAAACGCCGTCGCCTTTGCTATTGTCTGCCTATTTTAATGATTCGTTTCAAACGACATATAGTTTATGGTACGTACTGCGTGAATAAGATGTAGCGCTAAGAGACAGACAGAGAAAATAAATTAAGAGAAATGCCAGAAGATGATTCGGAATTTTAGGGAAAAAATATATGGCGTAAGCGGGATGATAGGCTTAAATTGTCCTTTGTATATGGCACAAATATTGATGAAAGACAATGGGAACATTGAGTTCAGATCATTAACAGTGCGAGAATTTTCTGCATGCACTAACTAATCCAATAAAACTGAAAATATAAAAATGTTTTACGCAAGAACTTCATTGTAGGTGCGACCAAGGAAGCTCGTAAAATGCACTCATATCACCCTCGGTTACTTCTGAAATGTCGGTGTAAACAAGAAATTCACGACCCTGTCATAATATATGACATCAAGGCGCTTACTGTACCTTCCTTTGCTGACTGACTGGATGTATGATGTTATCAAGTGGACTTCATATCGCTCCTCCGTTAGACTGATTTCAGCTATACCAACGCAACTTACGTATCTGCAAAATAAAAGCAAGTGTTTGTGAAGTGCCTAATAAATTTAGTAATAAATTGACATGGAGTCGCCTTTCAAAGTTGTCTGTAAATGCTGTAAAAATGTAGCCCTTTATTTCATGTAGGCGCCATCCCTGGAAAACACCGTTTTCAGTATTGCATCAACACCGCATATTTTATGTTATCCTTCATCACGTTTCATATTCCCTCTAGCGCTTGTGCACGTGCTGCGGGACGCTGGCCTTGCACGCGCGCCGCCGAACCGTATGTGCGCAGTGATCACTGTTGGCCTCAATTCTTGTCTTTTACTGCACTTTTATTCACTTTTAAGAATTTTCACGAAGCATATACATACCTACGTCCACACCACAGTAGGGGCTGTTTTCCTTGTTTTTCGGAAGGCTCGGATTGCAAGACCACACTGTACAAAGCTGCCGAGAGATCTTGTTTCAGCCTCCACACTTCTCCTTCTTCTCAGTCCGGCACATGCACGGCGTCATAATTGCCCCCTTACAGACGAAGCACCCTACGTGTTATGTGCCCCTTCTCGCCGGTTAAGAGCTTTCGGGTGAGCCACAAGCGTGTCTCAGTTTATCGTGGGTCGTCTCCCACTAGCTTTCAGTCATGCATTCTATAAATTCACTGCACTGAGGTGGTTAAGCACTACGAATGGGCCGGTTTAGTGGTCAAGGAGTTTTTAGCACAAGTCACTCATGCGCAAAGGTTTCCACACCGGCACACTTTCTCTCGGTTCGTAGGGGGAAATAAGCCGGTGCTTGCTGTTGCAACGGTGCTTTGATCGGTCTTGCGAGATATGGTGACAGAGAGTAGGGACGAGGTGACAGAGACCTGCGCAGCGAAGCTGCTGGCGGTAGTGTCGCACTTCAGTCGGAGGCCGTACAATGATTGTGGCAGTGCCCCCTGCAGGAAGATGCTGTTTGGTCTTGATTGGGTGGTCTAGTATTTTTTCAAAAGCTGAGACACCAGGCTGCTGCGCATAGGGCGGCAGCCGTCTTTAGAGTGGTATTCGTGAGCGATTGCAGAACCTTGATATGCGACCAGTCACTTAGCAGTTCACACGTGAGCTGGGCGAAGTCGTCAGTGTGGCTCGGCGTCTTTTGGCATGTTGGCATAATAATTTGCGTAAGTGCGATGCTCAAATAATCGTTCGCTAGGCGGCAGTATGGGCGTTCGGTACGGAAGTGCTGAAGGTACGGTGTTTCTGTTAGTAAGTCGGGCTTGAGTGATAGATACGCCGAGATTCTGAAAGCTCCAACACGTTGACGGTATGATTCTCGAAATCCTCAAGTGGCGGGGCAGTCACGTCTTGCAGGTATTAGGACGGAGAGGTGCCAGCAACTTCACGGGTCATACTGTCATGTCGGCTTGGCTTCTTTTGAAGAATATTGCGGATTGTTTTAGAGAGGCCAACAGTTAGAGTAGTAACAATCGGTGCCTGCGATGACAAGGGAATGGTGCTCTTCCTTCGTCACAAAAGTCACCAAAGGATTGCCGGCATATGTCCGCCATGTATTGGACTTGCTAGCTAGAAAGGGAGGTGCCGTACTGTCAGTTGCCGTAAACAGTTCCCCGAGAAGACCACATTGATTTCGGCGGACACAACACCTTCTTTGTAAGAGACAGCGGCGTGAGCTGCCACTCTTCCCGTAATTGAGCAAGTAGTTAGGCGGAACTTTTGAACTTTGTGGCTGCAGACGATTTTCATGCATCCTGTCGTCTGAGCGTGAGACCCCTCACCCAGCGGCTCTGACACGAGAAGGAAAAGCCGCATTGGTGCCACGTTGCAGTGCATTGACCACGCCTCGACAATGGACGTAGCTTGGGTGGGTGTGAGCATCACCCTCAGAATCCGTATGTGACATGTGATTGGACAGTGCAATAGTCACCCGTACCCCATTCTATGGATCTGAGGAGACATCCCCTTTATAATAAGCCACCCAGCTCATTCGTGAGAGCTCGCCATGTACCGAATGTGAGTAAACCCTCTTTTAAGGTATTTTTCCTGCTGCCTCCACATTTTTATCTAGAGTCTCCGGTGGCTGCAAAGGGTGGTCGCAACAGTGCAGTTTCTACGCTCGCCACTGTGGTAACAATGGCCAGAGGACCAAACTTGAGCGTTATTCTGCGCTGCTTCAACGTCTTAAATGTCCGACAGTGGTGAATGACATCTTACACGGAAGTAAGATGTCACTCATCGGATGTTGTTATAAGGTTGTAGGGATGCCTTGCAATGGTTTGAAATTAGAAGATTGCAGACATCACCTGCTAACCTTTCGATTGATCGATTGATTTGTGAAGTTTAACGTCTCAAAACCACTATTTGATTATGAGAGACGCCGTAGTGGAGGGCTCCGGAAATTTTGACCACCTGGGGTTCTCTAACGTGCACCCAAATCTGAGTACACGGGCCTACAACATTTCCGTCTCCATCGGAAATGCAGCCGCCACAGCCGGGATTTGATCCCGCGACCTGCGGGTCAGCAGCCGAGTACCTTAGCCACTAGACCACCGTGGCGGGGCTGCTACCCTTTCGAATTAGAAGGTTTTAGACATTCCCTACAACGCTTTCAATAAATGTCCCACCTTGTATTCGTCGCAAATGCTGGCATATGCTTGCCTACTAAGCCCAATACTTCTTCTGTATACGTTGTAATGGTTTTGCCGGGTAACTTAACTGCCATGTGATAGTCTGCTCAGCAAACATACTGTAGGCATTCATTAAGCACATCTACTTTCTTTACACATATTCATCATCATGAGTGGTCATCATCTTCATCTTCTGTGGGGACTTGGCTTGACCGAGTTCTGTGCCTTGGGCATGGTAGCTTCATCGTGTCTTCTGGGCCTAATAAAGGTTGCCTTCACCGTTACATCACAAGAGGTGGAGTGTGCTCTACGATCTTGCGTCCTCTCCCAGCCCGATCTGCATCCTGGAGCTCCGCTCAGGTCGTCGTTTGTGCAAGGTGTCCGGTAACATGCCTCAGGACGAGCCAACTGGCGCTTCTGCGTCTACCTCCACGGCCCCAGCTACCACGGCCTATCCATTGTGGTTTATCACCGCGCACCAGCGTGAGCCGCCCATGTTCACTGGACTTTGAGGTGAAGATGTGGAGGATTGGTTGGACCAGTTCAATCGAGCAAGTTCCAATAACAACTGGGATGATCCTACCAAGCATCGCCTTGTTTCTTTCTATCTGACAGGCGTAGTCAAAACACAGTTTTTCAATCATGAAACAGATATTACGGACTGGACACATTTCAAGCAACAGCTTCGCCAAATTTTTGGCACCCCGGGGGTTCGTTCAGCTCTCGCGAAGAAGACACTGGATGCTCGCAAGCAACAATGCGGTGAGTCTTACACATCCTACATAGGGGATGTGCTTGCTCTCTGTCACCGTTTCAACACGTCAATGTCTGAAACAGAGAGAGTTCGTCATCTATTGAAAGGGATCGGCACGGACGCATTCAATGCCTTAGTCATTCAAAACCCGACTACAGTCGCTGACGTTGTTGCCACATGCCTAGAGGAACTTGAATCTCAACGGTTACCGCCTGACAGCGCTGAAAACACCACCACGACTGATGCCTCGTTGCGTGCCATCATCCGGGCGATTGTACTGGAAGAGCTGCAATCTTTCGGCCTCTCAATGACACCGAGTCCACCTACCCCTCCAACACTGTTTTGCGCAACGTTATCAAAGAGGAGTTGGCGTTCATGACTGGGCCAGCGTATGTAGACTCTCCAGTACCTCGACCCCAGCCGACATACGCACAAGTCCTCGCTAGATCACCACCCGTAATACAACCAATGCCCGCACACTCGATGCCTGTCCCGCTGGCTTCGTTCACTCCGAGTGCGCCTAGCCAACCTTTTCACCCACCGTGGCAGCCGCCTCGTCCAATCTGTTATTATTGCGGCTATCGGAGCCACATTGCACGCGTCTGTCGGAAGCGTCAGCAGGACGAACGTCGTGGATTCGACACCTACGGACGGGATGATGGGACAAGCTGGTACGCTTTCCAACGTCGTCCTTATGATCCGCCCCTACGTCGCTCACCGTCTCCAACTGCGACATCTGAGCCAACCAGTTCTTACCGCTCTACTAGAAGCCGCTCACCCTCACCCCTCCACCGCTACACGTCTTCATTGCGACCTGTCTCGCAATTCACCAACCAACGCCCGAAAAACTAACCTCTGCAGCTTTTGGAGGAAAAGCTGCATCGAACGAAAAGACAGAAATTACTCCAGTGCGTCCATATATTACTATATCTGTTTTAATAGAAGGTGTGTACGTGGACGCTTTATCAGACACTGGTGCTTGTTTATCTGTGATTGATCGTTCTTTGTGCTCACGTCTGCGAAAAGTCACCACCCCTTATGATGGACCTACACTCCACGCTGCTCAAGGGGACGCCATTAGACCTGCCGCTATGTGCACTGCTCGTGTTTACATAGCTGGTCTTTTTCATTTTGTTCAATTTGCTTTGCTGAGTTTGTGTGCCCACCAGCTTATATTAGGCTGGGATTTTCTGTCTACGGCGAACGCTTCCATCTGCTGTCGAGAAAATGTTGTTCATATGATAGAAACTGACTATGCCCTGTATGCAGATGACAAGCCTGTTTGCTTGCTCGCTGCTGAAGATACCGAGCTACCACCTGGTCATCAGCGGACAGTTGCCATCACTTCTAATGTGATCGACTCTGGTGACGTGTTTGTCCAACCATCTGCACGCTGTCTCGCAAGAGGTATAGCCATTGCTTCAGGTCTAGCGCGGTTCCACAATGGCTCCGGACTTCTCTACGCTACAAACCAGACTTCTGAGAAAATTCTCCACCCTAATGGCACCACAATGGCTTGCGTTTTGAATCTCAACCTGTCTGTATTGTCCCGCTTATGCCAGCGTGTTCTGACCTTCCTTCTATAGGACGTTCATCAAGCGTTTCTGTTCTTGCTGCAACTATTAGTCCAGAACTGACCTCTTCACAGACAGATGAGTTGCTTGCCTTGCTTCAAAAGCATAGGAGATTGTTTGATGCCCATTCCTCATCTCTGGGACAGACGCCCATTATTACGCATCGTATCCAGACCGATGGCACTTCCATCGTACGCCGTCGACCATATCGCGTCTCTACGTCCGAGCGTGAAATCATTGAACAAAATGTAGCCGATATGCTGCAACGGAAAATTATACGTCCCTCCGCGAGTCCTTGGTCATCCCCTGTTGTTTTAGTAAGGAAAAAAGATGGCTCCGTGCGCTTTTGCGTGGACTACAGAGCACTATATAAGATTACCCACAAGGATGTTTACCCCATGCCGCGCATAGACGATGCTTTGGATTCACTGCAAGGTGCTGAGTACTTCTCAAGCCTAGACCTGCGTTCACGTTACTGGTAAACACCCATGCACGAGGATGACAAAGAAAAGACGGTGTTTTTAACACCGGATGGGCTGTACAAATTCAACGTCATGTCATTCGGCCTTTCCAATGCTCCAGCAACATTCGAGTGGATGATCGACACTTTTTTACGAGGCTTGAAGTGGAAGACTTGCTTGTGCTATTTAGACAATATCGTTATCTTCTCGTCAACCTTCCCTCAGCACTTGCAACGACTGGAAGAAGTTCTTACGTGCCTTGCAAACGCATGCCTTCAGGTGAACACCAAGAAGTGCCGTGTTGCGAGCAAGACGACTAAAGTGTTAGGCCACATCGTAAGCAAGGAAGGTATTCGTCCCGATCCTGACAAGATTTCCGCTGTCCAACACTTCCCGCGTCCTGAAAAAGCCATAGATTTGCGCAGTGTCCTCGGCCTCGCTTCTTATTTTCGCCGATTCATTTGAGACTTCGCCTCAATAGCTTCACCATTGCACAAGTTGCTCGGATCAGGCGTCACCTTTGTGTGGTCTTTTGAATGTGAAGCGGCGTTTGCCCAACTGAAGTGTGCACTCACATCCGAACCAGTCCTCTGCCATTTCAACGAAACCGCACCTACGCTCCTGCATACAGAGGCTAGTGGTCAAGGCATTGGTGGAATTCTCCTACAGCGAGACAAATTTTCACGTGAGAAAGTCGTCGCATACGCGAGCCGTGCACTGACTTCGGCCGAAAAGAATTATATCATCACCGAACAGGAGTGCCTAGTGGTCGTATGGTCGATATAAAAGTTTCGACCTTATCTCCACGGCCGCCACTTTAGTGTGGTTACGGACCATCACGCCTTGTGCTGGCTCTCGACAATCTAGAACTTGTCCGGCCACCTTGGTCGTTGAATTCTTCGCTTACATGAATACGACTTCACGATCACATACAAGTCGGGAAACAATCATCAAGTCGCCGACGCACTTTCGCGTCGCCCGCTCTCTTCGGAGCCACTTAACAAACCCGCCACTGCAGCACTCGAGAAGCTTTCGGCCGCCTCTTCCCTACATGTTTCGCCATTAGCTACTGCGGACCCAACTTCTCCAAGCGGGTGTGGTTTGTTCTTATCTCACCAACGTGCTGACCCTTACTGTCGCCGCATCATGGACCATCTTGACGGGACTTGCAGGCCCCCTAACGACCGTCTTCGCCGATAGCTGACGCAATTTAAGCTCAACAACCACGTCCTGTACCATCATATCTACCACCCTGATGGTCAACGCTGGGGGCCCGTTCTACCTCGCTCTCTTCGGGCTCAAGTCCTCAAGACATATCACGACGACATGTCTGGACACATGGACTTCCAGAAAATGTATGACCGCATAAGATGTCACTACTACTGGCCGGGCTTGTCCACCTGTGCCGCGAAGTACGTTGCCTCATGCGCCCTTTGTCAGCGTCGCAAGCTACCTACATCCACTCGAAGTGGACAATCACAACCACTCCCGTGTCCCCTGCAACCATTCGAGGTAGTTGGCATTGACCTTTATGGTCCTCTTCTTATGACTGTCACGGGCAATCGATGGATAGTTACAGCTGTCGACCACCTGACCCGCTACGCCGGAACAGCTCCCGTGCCTTCTGCATAAGCTTCAGAAGTGGCCGACTT
>WOVY01008135.1:0-19816 GCA_013436015.1 Rhipicephalus annulatus
GTCACGACCACTTTAATGCAAAAGTTAGTATTCCTTGTGTGGTTGGAATTTCTTTCCCTCCAATTTGACATGTAATGCGCTTTGCGCTGGTAACATTTGAATCTTTCCAATATTCCTGACGTTCGTCATCAGACAGTTAGAGGACTATTTTTGACATGAATTCGCGAGAATCATTTATTCATCCATGTTTTGATACACACAATCCAACATCGCCAAACGTGACAAAACTACCAAACTTTTGCAGAGTCGTCTCTCAGGCAGCTGAAGCAGGTCTAAGCTGGCTATTTTGGTTTCTTTACATCTCGTCTGACGATTTCATTTTACGTATTTGCTGTGACAAATTTGAAAACTGATCTTCTTTGTTCCTATAATTTTTTGCCGAGTATAACGTGGTATTTCACGCAAATTTCTCGCGCTTGGTAACAATTTGTTAGATGGTCAGTGTGTACCCTCTTGTGAAGGTAACGATCCAGCAGTCAGCGGAATGCAAATGTTTTCACAGTAAATTATTATATTTCGACAGCAGTGGTGGCCAACCACCATACTTTCTAGCCAACAGGCGTTGCAGGACACACGTGGCCGCAGGCGCCAGTCGTGCACTGCTCTTAAAACTATTATACAACAGTGCCCAAACAGGGCACACATACATGATTAACCTGAGCTGCCATCGAAATTCAAAGAACTTAAATTATATGACTAAAAATATGAGAGAAAAGGCGACGGGAGGGTAGTAGGAAAAGGACATGAAGGTGGTATGCCAGAAAGCAAACATCTTAACTTGTTTGACTAATAATTGTTAGTGTTTGTCACACCGAAACCACCACATTTTTATGAGATGCTGCAGTGCAGGCCTCAAGAATTTTAGACCCCCTGGGGCTTTTTAACGTGCCCCTAAATCTAAGTACAGGGACATCAGGCTTTCCCGCCTCCATCGTAAATGTGGCACAGCTGTATAGAGTTTGCGACTACTTGTGGTTTGAGAACAACCCAGTCACCATCGCCTCCATCCGCAAAGATGAGTCCTGTGCCAACGCCACCGTCGTGCTACATCAGGAGTTTCACAGTTTCACTGATTAGCTTTCTGGCTTCACACAAGTCATCATCTTCCACTTCGTGGAGATGGAAATATTTATTTTATCTCTACTCGTGATATCTGCCAGCAATGATTGGCTTCATGTGCGTGAAGAGTATTATTCACTTACAGTGAACCCGTCAATCTGCTGCTTGTCTGCCTACATGAACAGGATGGCGACCCTCCTTTAGTTTTCAAACAAACTTTCATTATCATTTTTGTTATGTCGCAGCAGAATTGAGTATTTTGAATTGGTTGTATTACTGCCTATTGTCCAATACAAATAGCTATTACGTTGGAGCAAGGTAAATATTATGCACTAGAAGATCAATTTAGTAAAATAAAGTTTTATGAGTTTATTGTACAGTGCTTATGATCTCCACCTCTTGTAAGTGATGAGGAGTAACGCTTGCGATGCGTAAAAGAGAATAAATTGAATGGTAAAAAAAATCTCTCATCAAACGGGACCACAATGCCAAACATTCCTTAGTACCGTCACAATGCACTGCTAACCAATTCCACCGCAATAAGCGGTACCTTTGCTCTCATACAACTTGCAAGCTTTAAAGCACGAGGATAAGGAGAGCTTATAGAGCATCGTTGACATAGTAGAATTGAGTGTGGTACATGCACGTATATTTTACAGCGATACTCCTCTTGGCTTGACGTAAGCAAATCACGAAGCAAGGAAAAGTCGGGTCCCTGTCACAAATCGCGCTTTCTGCGGTGGAATCGAAATGCATACGGCTAGCCTAATCAGGTCGAGACTCCGTGAATAACTCATACGCCGACTACCCATGAAATGGGGTTGCGTGCTCAATCATTCATTCAAATGAATTCACTAAAATCTATTACCTGTTACTTTGGGGCTGACCTTTGTTGAGCCAGAATTTCAGTTAGCAAGCAATATATTGCGTGTTCAATGACGTAAACCAGACAGAACAAAAACAGACGCTTTGCATACCTATTGCACACGATAACCCTCCACGATACCTGACTAATGTAAAACATTGATCAACTGGCAAAGGCTTATTTTGTGGTGACCCACAAGGCCACCATCTCTCCTATCTTCTGGTTGATTATGGAGCTGGCGGCCAGCCATGAGATAATGCGTTCAGCTTGTATAGACAGAATATGGCTTTCTAAACCAAGCCAAAAAAATGGCTTCACGATTCTTCGTAAAAGAGGTACACATCCTATCGGCATTAGTTGCACTATATTGCGGCAAGTTCACAAATTTTGTTCTCAATGCACCACGACACAGGTTGCGGTGCTAGTTCTCATGAATGTTCTGGTGATACTTCCTCCATTCTGATGGAAGTAAATTGAAATTGAAATTGATTGTAAAAGATATAACGTAGAGGACGAAAAATTTCTTTGAGCTACTTATTCTAAGCAGAAATTTTTCAGAGCAGGCATTTACTGATATATTAACCTTGCCTCTTGCACATACAAAAGAAAGAGTAGGGTTAGGGGCGATATATGCTCGTTGTTGAATTGCTTTTTTATTTGCCCACAATATTTGTTGCAGGCATTATAAAGAGGAATGGGCAGAACATCGCGAGAAAGAAAGAAGCAGGAAATGGACAGATTGCGCCTAACAACAACAAAGTTCCATAAATTTGGCTAGTGCATATGCCTCCTCATTTGATACACATCGTGAGCCAGTTATCACCAATTCATTTCGTAGCTGATAACATTCATTATTTGCGTAAGAGATAAGTCTCAGATATACTAATTGTTTCAATTATCAAGGTCCTGCAGTGTGGTGAGATAACAAAACGTCATCATATTGGCATGTTTTTGGAAGAACTGACGTCATTGTGACTTTTTCACAGAGTGACACCTCTTTTTTCAAGTTACTCACGACGATGATGATTGAACGAAGAACAAGGTAAATGTTGGTTCACAGTGAACGTGCACAATGTAACTATACAACGAAAATGTGGCTTTCATTTGGGGCTGCATCTAAAACCGAAGACCAGTTGAAGCCACAGCTATTAAGGGTCTGTGCCTGCGGAGCGTGATGTCACCATTGTTGGCGTAACTGATATAACGAATGAGGTCGAAAGAGAGCGAAAGAGAGACTTACCCAAGGACTTTTCAATTATGACAGGTAGCGAGCCGCTGTGTTATTTTATCCAATGCCTTGTGCCAGCTGTCGTTTTACATGATAGCACAACGCGTCTCACGCAGGGGCACAACATAGTGGGTTGACCTGCGTGACTACGAAGAAGAGTGGCGTTGCTGCAAGAGGCACTTTGTGTGTGGAAAGCGCTAGCTTGCTCTTAAAGTTTCCTTATTGTCTAGCGACGCGTTTGTCCCAGCCAGCAGCGACAGAAGTTCTAGACGCCAGGGTTACCACGCTACGTAGTCACAAAAACGGAGTGCTCTGTACTCCCACGCGCGCCGCGCCTTCTCGACTTCATGCGCGCTCATTTGCTCAGCTTATCGGAACATCGAAACGACTAAATAACTCCGTTATTATTCACACGATGCCGTATGATAATAATTGGTAACTTTTCATTTCTTATTAATTTTCATTTCTTTATTTTTGTCTTTAGCAGTATTGTTGGGCCTACGTTGCTAGGTACGTCCAGCGATATGTAATAAATGCTGTTAATGTGAACGCCGCCAATATCCGCCACTGAAACCTGCAGCCCCCTACAACTAATCATGTCTCGCATGTCAGAAAAGCCGACTAGCTAATTGTCTATTGCCATTCTAGTTTTGCTTGCACCAGATACCATATCGCAGGAAAAAAAGAGATTGCAAGAAACGTTATTAGGCACGCTATCATTAAAAAAAAACACGGTCCAGTGCATAACACCGCTAAGAAGCAAGGTGAAAAAACTGGCAGATCTCACTTACACTGAGAATTGATATGCGAAGCACGAATGAGAAATGTTGATATATGACTTTCAAATCAGCACAACGTTACAAGGTGGATGTAAATGATACCGTACATGACTTTCATGTCAATATTATCATGTTTGGGTGTGTTGTTTACCTTCGTCATCTATTCACGTCACGTGATACCAAATTTAGTATATGTAGAGTTAACGAAACGGCTGCGCGCATGCTATGAGAGTGGTATGAAGTCATGTTCCTACTACATTACACGCGCGTCAGGATTATCATGCTTGCACCAGTCATGTACTTTGTTATGCATTGACGTCACGTTACGCCAAATTTGGTATATGTGCCGCTAGCCAAATAGACACGAGCGCATCATGAAGGGCCCAATATACTCCGATGTAGCGTTGACGCGCACGCAAGTTGGGCACAGCGACACTACGAGATCACTTATAGTCTTATATTTTATAGTCTTATATCACTTATAGGACCAGCGTCCGTCGGCGCGGCCCGACGGCGACCGGCGCGAAATGCAGCATGTATGACCGGCGCGAAATGCAGCATGGATGGATGGATGGATGGATGATGGATGGATGGATGGATGGACGGATGGATGGATGGATGGATGGATGGATGGATGGATGGATGGATGAATGAATGGATGGATGAATGGATGGATGGATGGGTGGATGGATGGATGGATGGATGGATGGATGGACGGAGGAACGGATGGACGGACGGACGGGTGGGTGGGTGGGTGAATGGTTTTAGGTGAACCACATGGATGACTTCGGGCCGCACGCGGCCCGAAGTCGTCCATGTGGTTCATTTAAAACCTGTCTACGGACGATGACGAACTTTTATTTCGATTTGTTTGGACTGTCCCTTATGTTAGCATCGGGTCGATGCACTCTTAGAGGGGGAGTAATGCCGCGAACCATGCATTGGGTTTGCTTATTTGTGTTTTGTTTTTTCGGCCTGGCTGCGCCGGCCTATGCTGTCACTGTTTTCACAGCGTTTCGAACAAACGCTATCAAACAGCGCTTCGAGCGTTCCTAACAAACAGCGTTTCGAACAAACGCTATCACAGCGTTCTCGATACAATTCGACTATTCGAGAAACCCTCGCGCAGAGGGATATGAATTCCCGCACAGCCGATGCCGCGACATTGGGTCGCCGGCGCTCACTAGCGTGCACGTCGTTTTGCCGACCACTGCTTCGCCGCCTGTGTATTCTTTCAGTTGTTAGGGGAGCACAAGTTCGCTCCAATAAACTTGTTTTCCTTATAGACAACTGCGTCGTCCTTTGCTGCGTGACATCTGGTGGAGGTGCGGGGTACATGCACCCAAAGCTATTGCCAAGCCGACAAGCAAGCCCAACACGACAAGCACGCCCAACTCGTGTCAGCCGCCGACTGCAAGGCCTTCAGCCAGAGTTTGGACTGCTCCCGGATAAAAGGAGGAAAGAAGAAGTAAACACCACGATGATCGACGCAGGCACCAAGACCAGCGCTACCAACCCTCCCGTCGTTCTGCAACAACCTCGTGAGCCCCCATCATTCCGAGGATCTCCTGGTGACGACCCGGAAGAGTGGCTGGAGAAGCTGGAGCGCATCCGCATCTACAACAGGTGGGATGACAAAGAAACGTTTCGTCATGTCTTCTTCTATTTAGAGGTTGCAGCTCGAACGTGGTTTGAGAACCATGAAGGCTCCCTAACCGATTGGACTGTCTTTAGGAGCGAATTCCTCAAAACATTCGCTACGGTTGTGCGGAAAGAACGAGCCGCCCTTTTGTTGGAGATGCGAGTGCAACACCCTAACGAAGGTGTTGTACTGTTCGCTGAGGAGATGAAGATGCTGTTCCGGAGAGCTGACCCCAAAATGGCAGAAGAAAAGAAGGCGCGCTTTCTGATGCTGGGAGTTAAACATGAGCTCTTCGCTGGACTCATCCGCAACCCCCCTAAGACCGTCGCTGAGTTCATCACCGAGGCTTCAATGATCGAGAAGACCTTGGATATGCGTTCGCGGCAATATGATAGACCACTCAACACCCTTTCGGTGAACCCGGTAAACGCTTCTGGATTGGCGACGGAAGACTTGCGGGAGACCATCCGCGCCGTCGTTCGCAAAGAACTGAGGAAATTGTTCCCAGCAACGCCGCAGCCCAAAGTCACCTCCCTCACTGACGTCGTCCGCGAGGAGGTTCAGCAAGCACTGGGGAATTCTACGCCGTCGGAAGCATCTTACGAACCACAACCACTCCGCTGCTGCTCGTCGACCCCGACCCGTCCCAACCCGTTATCAAGAAGCCCCACCGTACCGCCGCCCAATCTCGCCCGCCCGACCCCCTGTAACCCGAAACCAGGCGCCCACGAAGACCGAGGTGTGGCGAACGCCAGATAATCGTCCGCTGTGCTACCACTGCGGAGAGGCCGACCACGTCTACCGCCGCTGCCCGTACAAGAGGCTGGGTTTGTGTGGGTTCTCCGTCGATGCACCCCGCCCGCGAGCCGGCCAGCTCCCATTTGAGATCGAAGAATACCTGTCGAACACCAGCCGTGGACCATCCCGTTTCAACCGTTCGTCGTCGCCCTACCCGTACTGATCCCCCAACCGTCGCAGCAATGCTGACTTCGCCCGTGGAAGGTCCCCCAGCCCACGAGGGGGAAACTAAAAGCAGCAACTTCTGGATGTGAAGTTGCACAACGACGAAAAAATGAAAACCCTCCAACGACGCAAGACCGTGATTCACGACATGCCCTCATCCCGATGACCCGACGACACCCTGACGAGACCCCCGAAAACGACGACAGCTATGCTGCGCGACGCGTACCCGAAATGACGAAGCCTGCCGCTGAGAAGACGACGATGACGACGCATAGTGCCCGACCATCAACACGCGCAAGCCGCGATACGACGCCCCGACGCACCCGAAATTCGAGGAAAGCGGCATCGGACGTCCAGTTTTCCATCGACGGCCTTGACGTAGTCACCCTTATCGACACGAAAGCCGACTACTCGGTCATGAGCGGGTCATTCGCGTCCAAGCTAAAGAAAGTTACGACCAGATGGGACAGTCCGCACATACGCACAACAGAAGGCCACCTCGTGAACCCAAGTGCAATGTGCACATCGCGCGTCACAATAGACGGCACTACGTACCCTGTGGAGTTCGTCATTTTGCCTAACTGCTCCCGCGACGTAATTCTCGGAATAGACTTTTTGACGGACAATGGCGCAATAATTGATCTGCAGACCAGGTCGATAACGTTTTCTTCCGATCACCCCACGACGCCGCAGCCGAACCTCGGACACCGTGCTGCTGTAAGGATCGGCGACGATCACGTCACCCTGCCACCCCGCGCAAGCTTGATGGTCGCCGTCTGTTGTGAAGGTGCTGCCCCTGACGTCGACGCTATCGTGGAGACTGACCAAAGGTTGCTTCTAGACCGCGGTGTGTCTGTCGCAAGAGGCATTGCGCGGTTTAAGCAACGCAGATCCCACGTTTTAATCACCAATTTCACTGAGGATTATCAGCATATAAACAAGGGCGCTGCAGCTGCCTTCCTCGAAGAAACGCAAGAAGCGAGTCAAGCGATTGCGGTCGCCACCTTTGAATGCGCACGCGCAGATGCTTCCAGGCTGCCACATCCTTTCGACGTGAACCCGGCGCTGTCGCAAGAAAGTCGGGACAGATTACTGGAGTTGCTCCGTCGCTACAGCGAGTGTTTTTCCTCGAACTCGAAGTTACGTCAGACACCTTTGTCGAAGCACAGGATAATAACCGAAGATGGAGCCCGACCTACCAGACAGTCACCGTACCACGTTTCTTCAAACGAGCGCGAAGCCAACCGGACTCAAGTAGATGACATGCTCAGCGACGACATAATACAGCCATCGAAAAGTCCGTGGGCTGCGCCGGTTGTACTCGTGAAGAAAAAAGATGGCACTTTAAGATTCTGCGTTGAATACCGGAGACTAAACAAAATCACCAAAAAGGACGTGTACCCCCTTCTACGAATCGACGACGCCCTCGACCACCTCTGCCACGCCAAGTACTTCTCATCCATGGATCTGAAGACCGGCTACTGGCAAATTGAAGTGGACGAGAGAGACCAAGAGAAGACTGCATATATAACCCCGGACGGTCTATACGAGTTCAACGTGATGCCGTTTGGGCTGTGCACGGCGCCCGCAACGTTTCAGAGAGTCATGGACACTGTGCTAGCATGCCTGAAGTGGCACACTTGCCTCGTATAACTCAACGACGTTGTCGTATTTGCCCGGACTTTCGACGAACACCTCACAAGGTTGGAATCTGTACTCGAGGCCATTCGTACGTCGGGGTTTACGCTGAAGCCTGAGAAGTGCCGTTTCGCATACGAGGAACTCAAGTTCTTGGGTCACGTCGTGAACGCCGCAGGAGTCCTACCTGACCCGGCAAAAACATCAGCCATTGCGAACTTCCCAAGGCCTAAAGATAAGAAGGGTGTAAAGAACCCCAGGTGGTCGAAATTTCCGGAGCCCTCCACTACGGCGTCTCTCATAATCATGAAGTGGTTTTGGGACGTTAAATCCCACATATCAATCAATAACAAGGGTGTGCGAAGGTTTCTCGGACTGTGCGCGTACTACCGGCGCTTCGTCGCAAACTTCACATGCATTGCAGAGTCACTCACTCGCCTGACGAAAGAAAGCACCCTTTCAGCTGAGAAATCGACCAAGAAAAGGCATTCTGCGAGCTGCAACAACGCCTGCATAACCCACCCGTGCTCGCTAATTTCGACAAAAACGCCGAAACGGAAATGCACACAGACGCCAGGGATATCGGTTTGGGTGCCGTCCTCGTCCAAAAGCAAAGCGGTTACGAAAAGGTAATCGCCTATGCAAGCCGTGGTCTGTCGAAGGAGGAGAGAAACTACCCTGCCTCCGAGAAAGAGTGCTTGGCTATCATATGGGCCATTTCAAAATTTCGCCCATACGTCTATGGTAGACCGTTTAAGGTTGTGACAGACCATCATGAGCTGTGTTGGCTCGCCAATTTGAAGGACCCCTCTGGCCGTCTTGGGCGGTGGAGCTTGCGCCTGCAAGAGTTCGACGTTACAATATGCTACAAATCCGGCAGGAAACACTCCGACGCTGATTGCCTGTCCCGCGCCCACATCGACCCACCACCACAGGACTCCGATGAAAACAGCGCGTTCTTCGGAGTCGTGAAAGAGAGTGACCTAGCCGACCAGCAGCGTGCCGACCCTGACATCCGCGCCATGATCGACTACCTCGAAGGACGCAACGTCGCCGTGCCTAGGGCGTTCAAGCGCAACTTACCATCGTTCAACCTCAAAACCTCTATCCTAGTGAAGAAGGATTTCAACCGCGGAACGAGAACGAATTATCTACTTGTCATCCCCGCAGACCTTCGTGACGAAATTTCGGAAGCGTGCCATGACGACTTGTCTTCCAGACATCTCGGAACAGCTCGCACGATTACAAAAATCAAGTTTAAATACTTCTGGCCCCGCCTTACATCCGATGTCACCCACTACGTCCGGAGCTGCCGTGACTGCCAGCGACGAAAAACACCACCGATGAGACCCGCCGGACTTCTGCAGCCGATCGCCGTCCCAACAAGGCCCTTCCAACAGATCAGAATGGAGCTTCTGGGCCCATTCCCTACATCTCGATCCGCGAACAAATGGATTGTCGTTGCGACAGACTACATGACGCGCTCCGCAGAGACCACCGCTCCGCAGAGACCAGTTTCGAGGGGAACTGCACAAGAAGTTGCAAAGCTCTTTATTAACTAAGTTTTGCTGCGACATGGAGCCCCTGTGGTCCTAATCACGGACCGCGGAACGACCTTCACTGCGGAGCTCATGCAAGAAATCTTACGCTACAGCAACACAGACCACCGAAGAACGACGGCGTACCACCCCCAAACGAACAGATTACAGAACGGCTGAATAAGACAATCGCGGATATGCTGTCTATGTACGTCGACGTTGAACATAAGACGTGGAACGAAGTCCTCCCGAACTTCACGTTTGCGTAATACACGGCTATCCAAGAAACTACGCAGATGACACCGTTCGAGCTCGTCTACGGAAGACGGCCGACTACGATACTCGACGCCATGCTTCCGCGCGTAGAAGACGACGACCTCAACGCCGACGTCCAGGGATACCTCTAACGTGCGGAGGAGGCCCGCCAGCTCGCTCGAGTTCGTATAACGGACCAGCAACTGGTGGATGCCGGACGCTACAATCTCCGACGCCGAGACGCCGAGTACCATCCTGGAGATCGTGTGTGGGTTTGGACTCCCATTCGACGACGTGGACTCAGTGAGAAAGTTCTACGACGCTATTTCGGACCCTACCGGATTCTACGACGTGTTGGCGAACTAACGTACGAAGTGATCCCGGATGGTGACTCCCGTACATCACGACGACGCACGCGGCCCGAAGTCGTCTATGTGGTTCGCCTAAAACCTTTCTACGGACGATGACGAACTTTTATTTTGTTTGGACTGTCCCTTATGTTAGCATCGTGTCGATGCACTCTTAGAGGGGGAGTAATGCCGCGAACCATGCATTGGGTTTGTTTATTTGTGTTTAGGTTTTTTGGCCTGGCTGCGCCGGCCTATGCTGTCACTGTTTTCACAGCGTTTTGAACAAACGCTATCGAACAGCGCTTCGAGCGTTCCGAACAAACAGCGTTTCGAACAAACGCTATCACAGCGTTTTCGATACAATTCGACTATTCGAGAAACCCTCGCGCCGAGGGATATGAATTTCCGCACAGCTGATGCCGCGACCTTCGATCGCCGGCGCTCACTAGCGTGCACGTCGTTTTGCCGGCACTGCTTCGCCGCCTGTGTATTCTTTCAGTTGTTAGGGGAGCACAAGTTCGCTCCAATAAACTTGTTTTCCTTATAGACAACTGCGTTGTCCTTTGCTGCGTGACAATATATTGCAAATGAAAAAAAAAGAGAAGTTAACAAAAAGATAACTTTCCATGGGCAAGGACCAAACCTGCGACATTCGAATAACGCATTCTATGATACACCCAGAAAGCTACCACGGCGGAACCACTCTCGTCTACTTAATGTGTATATATGCACATTTGTTGCTTTGTGGTCATATGAAGAGCTTATAAGTGCACCCAAACGCAGGATCTGCTAGCAGCGTCGGTTACTGCCCACGTCAAGTTGTCATTACGGCGAGTTTTCACTTTTCGCAATCACATTGTGTTTACTACTAGTACCATACCGTGTACTTCGGAGTGTTGTCTGATGGTTGACATAATATTCTCTCTAACAATGAAAAATGAGCCCTTCGGGTAATCACGTCTTTTGTGCAAAATAGAAATAAAGAGACACAGGCGTGTGAAGAATATGGCTCGGAGGTCATGATACAAATAGCGTGACTGCGTCGATGAGTACGTCACAAGGCTTTTTTCCTCCACTCACGTAGTCGCATACAGTGGCCCATCATATGCAGGTGTGTGAGAAAAGATTCAAGCTCAATCAACTTACACAATGAAAGCCTTAACGCGATAGAGAAAATTGGCCCCTGTCACAGAAAATGAACTGCCGGCGTTGGAGATGTTGTGATGTGCGAAGAATGCTGATTCAACCAAATAATTAAATCATGGCTTGGGCAGCAACGACGCCAGTCCAATTCTGCATGGCATGCAAGTAATCTGCAAAAGATCCAATTGATTGCTTCCAGCTGACCCAGAGAAGAGCTCCGATACTGGCATCGTGTTGAAATAATGCTAATTATGGTAACCTTGTCATTTTTATTGCGTTGAAGCTATCTGGCCAATCTCGGAATGGTTTCGCCGTTGGCCTCCCCCTCACGGTCTTGTTGCATGTAAAGTCCAATCTGATAACATAACCCCACACAACCTACCTTCGATCTGCGAGTTAACGTGCGCTACTACGGCCGACGAACACGGATGAAGCAGAAATCAAACTAACCGGCCCATTTTGGAGTCTCGGAGGGCACATGCGATAATTATTCTACGTATTTGACCTCCCGTAGAATGCTGAAGCAGAGAGGAAACGCCTTGCCAGTCTTCACCGAGCATGAAGGCACGCGGGGAGGGGGGTGATGTTTGACCCGGCAAGAACGGTGAACTGTGATTTTAAGGCGTTGGTCGCGATTTCTAGCGTGCGTGCCATCTCGATAGGCATCAGCTGTCGGCTTGTATACCCTTGTACGCACTGCACGGGAGTGCCCGCTTCTTCTTATAGCAGTGTTTTGTAGATTTGTGCATAGTCTTACCCAAAAAAACAGATAGCGGCCCAGCTGATTTCCTAATTTTTTGCTATTTGTTGCTACCGCACACATTGACTTGGCCTTGCGCTTAAACTACGATTTTTTAATCAGTGTAATGAACATCCGCCGTATTTTTACGACTCCGGAAGTTACTGCCATCTGTTTCCCGAACTTGGCGATAGCCACTACTTATGATGTGCACGTTTTGGCATTTCGATGCGACCAAATGCACGTACCTGCTTTAATGAGAGCGCCGACGTTACTTCGACATCAATTGATTGCCGACGTTATCTTTTGCGCGCCGGTGTAGTCGTCGCGCCTCGGAAGCTCACGTTATGCGTCAAAATACTCAATTTACACCAGGACGTTGATCCAACTCCTAAAACATGTCTGAATGCGAAACATAACAGCATAGTTTTCTACTAGCTGATGGCTTTTGGCATCCACATACCTAACTTTTGATGATTCACCTTATGAGGCAGTCGAAGTGGCCCATAGTTGTTTCGGTGGATCTTAAAACTGCTCAGCCAGCTTAAAACTTAACCTACCCCAACTTCGTGGAGCACCTTCTCGAACGCTAGTTCTCCATTTTCTTCGCCCTTTCTAGTATAGTATTAATGGAACAAATTTAAAAGATACATGATTGACCTCCGCGTACTCTCAGGTGATAGGCAATTTGCTCTTGCTCGAATAATTCACCACACAGATAAGTAAAACAAGATATCATAACCCCATCATTACTTGTCCATGGTTTCTGCGCACTGGATGGGTGGCCACTTAGCATCTGAGGTTGTTTCAAAAGCTGTGAATCTTTGCTTTTTGTGATCAGTAAAGCAGTCTGGCTTTTAGCGGGACGGCTCAGTGCTCTCCCATAGTTAAGTACGAAGTACTCGAAATCATTGAACATTTATTCTAAACAGAGCTATAGAGGCTCTTGTACTGCGTTGCTGCTGCTTGTACCCAGGGACGGCTCTATATGCTCTCCCATGGTAGAGTACCTAGTACTCTAAATCGTTAACCACTTTTTTCTAAACAAATTTAACATGTATTCGGGACGGCTCTATGCTCTCCCATAGTAGAGTACCTAGTACTCTCAATCGTTACTCATTTTTCTAAACACATTGTGTTCTTGTGTACATGTATGCCAACATTGTCAGGTATAATAGGGCAATAATGTCTTCATTGCAACGTAAAAATGTTCTGACATCTATGTTCTCTGTACATTGTGTAAAAAAACTTTTTCTAAAGAGTAACTAGCTAGCTGGGTTCACGAGAAGTTTTTACAGCTTCGTACGAGCCGTGGAGGCCCAAGTCGCCCAGACCATGGCCTTCGAGATGGAGCGAGCGTGGCCGTCCCAAACACATGCAGAGAGCATGTTTCCAGAATTGGGACTGCCCGCTCTTTTTTCCGCAGCGCGGCGCTTCTTAGTGTGGTCAAAAAGGCTGCCGCGCTGTTGACGAGGATTGCATGTAACGAAAAAAATTAATTTGTGGTTTATATATCTTTGTACTTCTTTCGAAATGTCAGGCACACATGTACGAGAGGCGAACTCAGTGCTTAGCCATATATATTTTCAAATTGACTTGTTTGCTGCAGATTTGCGCAAGCCATGTTGAAGCGCTCAACATTGCGATGCCTTTGCAAGAAATCCGGATGTGCTAGAAACTAACTTTGAAGGAAGGAAATTTCGGTGAGTTTTCTACAACATCAAGGAACAAATTTGAAGCGCATAACACAAGGACCGAAGAAAAGAGTAGACACGACGAGTGCTATTGTCGTGTGTACTCCTCTCTTCGGTCCTTTTTTTGGGGGGGGGGGGAGGGGGCTTTAAATTTGTTCCTTAAAAGAAACTTACTGTACTTCGAAGTTTGCAGGGTGTATAGTAGAGAGGGCACGGCAAACAAACAAAATGGAAGCCCAATCAACAAGCGAAGTCTGAAGAGCGCTACGCTATAAGCTCGCAGGTTACCCTAAATTACAGGGGTTGCTTTTTCTTTCCGTACCTAAAACAAGCGCCGATTTTCATCATAACGCCATTTGGAGAATCCTCCCGTCAAGACGCAGAAGCTGAACACGAAGAGGAGAGTGCAGGTGGTCGCCATGCGTCAACTGTATGCCTAGACTGAACGTCACTGGTTCTGTGACCACCACGGACTGGGTACAGGCACGCTTTGGTCACTTACGGTCACCCAGTCGCAGTGAATTTTACGGTGTTCAATGGATACGTTGGGCAATGTGAGAATAAACATCGATATTGTTTGATTTTTCAAGAAGTACGCAATGCGCGTTCATAGTTTCATATACCTGGTATAAAACATTTCAGTGTTACATAACAATGACTATTTGCACTTTCATTGTGATTGCAAATATATGGACACTGTTGGTTGGAATTTGCAGCTGGTGTCGACGTTGGCACCACTCACGGTATATGTATACGTATGTATATATAGGAAAATGCAAGAACAAAAAATGGCAGCATATCCACGAAGTGAATGATGGAGAGTGGAGCGAAGCATCCCACTTTTCTCCCACTTTTTAAAAATATCAAGCAGTTATTAATAACAAGCGTGCAATCTGCCCTCATCCTGCCTTGCTGCCTGTTTTGTAGCGTCGCGATAGACTGTTGCCTTCTTTTGTTGTTTCACAATCGCTTTACTTTTTCGAAATGCACAAATTCCAACCGGAGACTAATCTAACATCCCTGCCTTCTTTATGGAGTTCATCCTTATCCTTCGATAATTGGTGACTCCTCACTGGATAATTCCTGTTAGTGAGTGTATATGCAGACAGAATCGTTTCGCCAGCATGTTGTTCGAAATTCTTACAGAAATGCTGCACATTAACTCACTTAAATAAAGTTTGTTTTTTCGATTGGCAACACAATATTGAAAAACAATGCCCACAGCAAAGCCTCGCGTATGTTTTATTCCTACTTCATGAAGGCATACGGCCATTCCTTGTTTATTGCGAAATCACTAGATTGCTATGTGAGTTTTGTATGGCAATATATTCGGTCAACTTGCGAAATCCCAGGCTTTCGCTTCAGAATAACGTGCTTGAACAGCTTGCGACAACAACACAAGCAGGCGCACAAATACGAATAAAAGCGCAACACTCAAGCGGACAGAATAACGCCTACGAGGAAACGCCACGCCTGTTCATGCTGCGAAAGGCAACTATCGCTCTTTTTCTCTTGCTGGGCTCTCCATCTCTTTCACTACAATGATTCGGACGGAGAAAAGCTGGGGTGCTAGAATGTTCTTTTGGAAAGCGATTGACACGGCGGCCCCACCACCCGGCTGGCGTCCTGTGTACACTTTGCACCATCTAGGAGGCTCTGAATAGAGGATGGAGGGAGCGTGATAAGTTCATACAGACTTTGGTTCTTTTGTCCCTCTTCTACGGCCTTCAGCTGAAATGAAAAGACCTAGTACAGACTCGCTGGCGTATGCAGCGCTGGTGAACGAAGAAGTCATCTTGTTTGTGTTGGCATCACGTGCGCCCGTCTACTTAGGCTAGATAATCTCTACGTCTGTCTTGTTCTTGCTCCTTTGAAACCTTTCTCTTTATTGTATTGTGACAGCCCGTTTTCACCTTGTAGACTATCTATCCTCCTTCCAGCCATTATGATGCTTATGGTTTGTAAATTTGGTGTTTTTTAGAAAAAATATTTGATGATATAAATGGGAGACGTTTGACTTGTCTAGTGAAACGGGGCCGCATGAAATGCAGCCATAGGGAACACAGACAAGCATATTTACGAATTTATTGCTTTGGTGTATACACTTTGTTGTATGTGTATAGAAAAAGTGGTTAACGATTTAGAATACTACGTACTAAACTATGGGAGAGTATGAAGCTGTCCCAAATGGCGATGGTTCGCCAATTAAGAACGAAAAACGATCAACCAAGGGCAATGTACATATCTTATGTATACATGACTTGATGCTATAAATACTGGCAAGCTCACTGCTAAAAAAAGTGAGTGGTATAAATCATGTTAAAATCAAAACCACGGCATGTGCTAAAGTTTTAGGCTCAATCAATAAAAGTCTTTACCAAATTATTGGAGCAGTGGTTAGGTTCTTTTGAAGAGATCAATTGATAAACGAACAGTGTTGCACCACTTCATTCGAAAAACGTCAAAAAACTTACAAGAAAAAATCTACCTGACGCTGCGCACAAGTTGCTCCAGGTGACAATGGCTTTGATACTCTACAAAGGATGCATCTCCACGAACCAAATGATGACGAGTGGGTGAAAATTGGTCCAAAGGTCCGCAATTGTCTACACTGAAGTGGCCGACTACTATAAAGAACTTGTGTTTACATACGTTTAAGGTTGTTACGTCACATATATGGTTGACATTGGTTTATTTCAAACACCTTTTTTTTTTAATTCGAGACGCACATTTTTGTTGCGTATAGCAACGCTTTTCTAACCACCATGACAACAGTCAGTGAATGTAGATGACAACGCTGTAGGTCTCAAAGTCTATAATGTGAACGTTGATTCGTCGATAAGTACAAATATACGCTAAGCTTCTAGACATTCTATATTCTAGGCATTCTCTCGGTTCCGATGTTGCGTGACTACAAAATTGCTGTTTCAGTAAATAACATAATTAATAGAAATTCACCTTTGCCTGCTGATCTTTTTTCAATTCCTAAACGCAATACGCGACATGCTTCGAATGGTAATTTCAATCTGCCCAAATGTTTTAATGTTTACGGAGAGAAGACTGATACAGTTTAGTGGAACAAAAATATGGAACACGGTCCCCCTAGAGATTAAAACGGCACGTAATTTCAGCATGGCATGTAAATCATTTTCTGTGGAGTCAAGACATGTAAGCATGTGTGTGTGATTCGATTTTCATTGTATTTTTTTAATAAGTGCCTATGTATAGAACTAGCTGCAAGCTAATAAGTATGCATATCTGCAAGAAAAAATGTATTACTGTGTTATCTGTATCACATGATTGTTTTTTTTTTATGTTGTTACCTAAGAGCTGACCTGTACACTTTTTTATGTTGCACATTGTATTGGACCGTCCACTAGCCACTTTAGGCTATCGGTCCCAAATATTCCTGTAATTGCATATATCTATTTATGAAAATAAAGCTTCATTGATTGATTGATTGATTGATTGATTGATATTGTCCCGTTGTGCTTGTTTTTTTCGTAGCGTTTTGTTAATATACGAGGGGGCTTTTTGACAACTGTTTAGCAGGTGTTATGATGCAGAGAGGACACGGATACATCGGACGTCAACAGGGGGTAGGCCCCTTAAGAGCTTCGTCTCAAATGATATTCTCAAAAAAATTGGTAGCCTCCAGACAACAGTGCTTAGCTTCGTAATTCCACCCCCACTCGATCGTCTCAGACATTCGTTATGGTAGGTCCCATTTATTTATAGAGATTAGAACAATGCATTAGTGCAAGTACTAGCTCGCCTAAGTGATTTCGTGCCGTTTATTCAAAAGATTGCAAAGATATACCCCATTGAGGCACGCGTACGCAATTTGAGATCACTACGTACATGTTCGGTTCAAAGTTCATCAGTTTGACTGTGCAAAGTTGCTTTGTATCAAATGTCTTCAATCAAATGCCCACTAGAGCTTCCACTAGTAGTTTTACTTATAAAGAACACAACGGCATTATTCTAGCTAGCACGCAAGACACGCTCGCCTGATATAATACTTAACTCAATGCACCCTAATAGAAGCAGTACGAAGAGGAAGTGGCTGTCAGAGACATGGCGCTTCAAGTCACTCCCACTCCACAGTCGTCTTCTGCTACGTCCAGGCAGGGCCGCCACCATGTTTATAGACTCAACGTAATTTCGTTTGGGAAATTGCGCTAGCCGATTCAGTGACCGGTCGATGGTGCTACGTAAGACATTCTTCACTAGCTGCTGTTCATTACGGCTCATCGGAAGACGATTTCTTTCCCTTTCCTTATCTGTCCCTTCAATGCAAGAAGTCTCCCCTAATAGAATGTGCATGGAGTGCTAATCTTAGGGTCTCCACAGAAGCAGTTCATGATTTTGTTGCATTTATTTAGCTTTTTCATTTGATTCATACTGGTTCGCGCAGGTTAAAGCGAGAAGCACATCTCTTTGAATCGATTATGCGATAAAATTTCTTCTTCAAGATCGTGCTTGCGAAACATGACAGTTGTTCTGTTCTTTTTATGGGCGCACTCGCAATTCCCCAATTGCTAGATATCTGTTGGTGCGGTTAAAATGCACATCTTTCACGTAGAGCAAATTGATGTTCCTTGAATGTTTGGCAGAATAAACTCTTTTTTTCTTTCCTGTCATCACTTGGTGCAAGGATAAAAAAATACTTAAAAATTTACAGCTGCAGAACAGGTTGAGTTGTGGTCTTCTTTACAGAAACAAGAGATCTGGCAGCTCATGTCTTTACAGTTTTCGTTTTAAACTTTGAAATGATAGAGAATTGTATCACTGCTCTTCACGCTGACGCGAGTATTGACGTTGAAATAAGCGTTATTTGCTGACCAACACAATGTCCATGAACTAGAGTCACTGAACTTATTTTAATATAACGCGGCGGGTTGTTCGTTTGAAGTGAGTGATTCATTGCAAGTTTAAAAACGCTCATTTCTATACATAAGGTTAGATCCGTGTGTTTAGGCGTGTGAATACGGAATAATGCATCATTCTTTTCATCATCATAGGGCTACCACAGGGCGACGCCAGAAATACCAATATGCTCAAAATCTTTGTAAATATCGATAGGCAGCCTAGCAGGTCTCTGAATGCGTCCCATGTTTTTGCGCTACGTGCTGAAGAAGTGGTTATTCAGGTTGGGGTAGAATACCTTGCGTTTGCACACCTGTTGCTTCAAAGAGGGCGAGGGCTCGGAATGGTATTGCCCTATTTATTACGCCCTTTAAAAATATATGTGAACACATTCTTTGTAGAACTTTTTTAAAGGCATAAACACCAGCAGCAGCCACGTGCGATTGATATTTATTCATGTTTACTGGTATGTTATACCCTTATTAGGTATAATTACGTATATATTAGTTGCCTTAATTATTTAACTGCCATGAGTACCTGCTTAACACTAAAGTTCATATGTGTTAGGTGCATGGTACTGTACTGTATGAAAAAATGGCAGCAATCTCCATGGAGGTGAGTGATAAAGAGTGGGGCGAAGCATATCGGCTTCGGTCATTTCGTTCTTGCTTCCGTCCGTCCATGTGTCCGCCTGTGTGACCGTCCACACGTTCATCCGCCCGTCCGTGCATGCGTCTGTCCATGCGTCCGTCCCTGCGTTCCTCCATGCTCTGCCTCTGCGTCCGTTCATGCGTCCATTCATGCATCTGTCTGTGTGTCCGTTCGTCCCTCTATTGAACACTCCAAGTGCCACCATCTCGCATCTTTTCATCATATATTCCCCATATAAAAGCACCACTATCCAGCGGACATTCCAAGAACTAAACGAAAGGTGGCACACGCATACTTTCTTACGGCTTGCGCTTTGCGTTTTATTCCCACTTTTAACCACCTCGAGTTCATGGTATATAGTAGTTCAATGTATTCATGGCACTGCGGCCCAAGGCTGGCTAAA
>WOVY01008136.1:0-10232 GCA_013436015.1 Rhipicephalus annulatus
AGCAAGAAGGCACGAGATCGGCGATCAAGCACCGTCATCTGGGTTCGCCTGCGTTCCTTTAGAGCTACCACCCGCTTGCTCAGTCCTTCAATAAACCCCCTTAACATTTGTGTGGATCGTGCTGGGTACCTACATCACCTAGCATCCGGAACTCCGATCCCGCACCCTGCCGTCGACCATGCAAATTGACGCTGCCCAGCAGACAGCACCTTGCGGCCGCTACTTTCTCCCAGCCCGGTTCACCAGCGAGACCCCCCATCTTTTCGGGCGCCGAAGACCAGAACGTCGAGGACTGGCTGTCGTCCTACGAAAAAGTCAGTGGACCAAACATAGTGGGATGACGCTCTAAAGTAGCTGAGCACCAGTCACACTTTTACTTGGTTAATGTTGGCGAAACTGTGGTACACAACCACCACAAATCCGAGTTCAAAAACTGGGCCACTTTCAAGCAGGCAATATCCTCGGTTTTTCGGTCGCCCTGCCGTGCGGAAGTTGCGCGCCGAACAACGCCTGCGCTCACGGGCACAAGTACCTGGCGAAACGTTTACCGCCCTATATCGAAGACTTACTCGATCTCTTCAAGCGCGTCGATGCCGCAATGAGCGAAGTGCCAAGATCCAGCACATTATGAAAGGTGTCGATGACGAGTCTTTCAAAATGCTCCTGGCGAAGTCTCCTGGCACGGTGTCTGAAGTGGTAACTCTGTGCCAGCACTACGACGAATTGCGACGGCAACGAGCTCTCACCCGTCGTCCATTTCAGCCTAACCAACCACTCGCTGCCTGGACGTCGTACCTGACCACTCCCGCCTTCTAGCACAAATGAAAGACTTTGTGCGTGAGGAGGTCGCACGTCAGCTTTCCCTCCTGCCAGTTTTGTCAGCGCCAAGAGCTCCCGCAGCAGCAGCAAGAGCAACCACCGACACCGTTAGCTCCCATGCTCCGACATGCACTTCAGGACCAGATTGCCGAGGCTATGCCAGTGCCCTTTCAGCAGCAAGTTGTCGCCACGCCTGTTACTTATAGCTGACGCAGTAAAGAGGCAGCAGCAACACCAGCCCTCGCCGTTCAATGACTGCCGCATGTCACCGCTCCTATCAGTCTTCCGTCGCACGGTCTCCTCCCCTCGCTACCACAGCCTCGACTCAGCCGTATGCCGCGTGGGTGGCGCCCCCTGCTGCAAATGCCTGGCGAACGCGCGATAACCGGCCGATCTATGTTTTGCGTGCGGCGGCCTGGCCATATCTCCCGATACTGCCGTCGTCGCGTGCCCGCCTACACAGACGTCCGACCACGAAGCAACTACATCGGACCGAACACCTTTTGGTTATGAAGTTTCGATCGTCAGTCAAACACGTTCTTCCGTGACTATCCGGCAACTTCGTCTCGTCGCTCACCTTCACCCAATCGACGCTCCTTGTCACCCATGCGTCCACGACCAGCCCCTCTAAAATGAGGGAAAACTAGCCGTCGCAGTTCAAGGGGCAAGAACTGCGCGTATCGAAATGTTCCAGTCCTCAGCACCTTGCCGTCAAATATCGTCGAAGTTTTGTAGACGGCGCCCATGCATACGCTCTTGTGGATTACCGGTGCCCGCTGTGTCTGTTATAGACGCCAAACTTTGCCGCAAGCTCCGAAAGTGTGACCACGCCGCTTGATATGTCCTTACGTGCAGCAAATGGAGAACCTGTTCGCACCTATAGCCGCCTGCACTGCCCGACTCAAAATTGCGGAGGACCACTACATTGTTGAGTTTATCGTCCTTTCCTCGTGCTCTCATGACATCATACTTGGCTGGGATTTCCTATCCCGTAATCGTGCCGTTATAGATTGTGCCCGTTCCGAACTTGAACTGCTTCCGTTCTTCGACCAGCCCTACGACCACACTAATCAAGCCGCGCACAAGCTAGTTGTCAAAGAGGACACTGACATTCCACCGACAACAGCTGTTTTGCTCCCTGTGGTCTCCGACGGCATGCGTGATGAAGTAGCATTTTTCGAGCCATCAAGCCTCTTTCTAAGTCGGAAACCACTTCTGCTCCCTTATTCAGCCCTCTCAATTTCTAATGGAGCCAGTGCTCTCTGCCTTACCAATCCCTTTCCGCATACCATCAAACTGTTTAAAGGCGAGTCTCTTGGATGCGTACAGCCCATTGATAACGGACAAATTTTTACCGTGCCGCAAGAATCATCCCAAAGTGACCTCGCCGCCGTCAGTGCTCTTAACCACTCTCATCTACAGGCTTCAAAAGTGTTCGATTCGGCGATCGCAGACGGACTGTCACCATCTGAACGATCTGAACTCCTCCAACTGCTGTACCAGTACCGCGAATCTTTCGATGTTGTTCAACCTTCACTTGGCCGCACTTCTACCACTCTACATTACATCGATACCGGCTCCCATGCGCCACTACGACAGCGACCATATCGTGTTTCTGCGACAGAACGCCAAGTTATTACCGAACAGGTGAACGATATGCTTGCAACGTGGCGTCATTCAACCTTCACAAAGTCCATGGGCCTCACCTGTAGTGCTCGTTAAAAAAAGGATGGTTCCGTTCGCTTCTGCGTGAATTACCGGCGCCTAAATAAGATCACTCGAAGAGACGTGTATCCTTTTACCCAGGATTGACGATGCCCTTGATACTTTACAAGGTGCCGAGTTTTTTTCATCATTAGATTTGCGCTCAGGGTACTGGCAGGTCCCCCTTGCAGATGCCGATCGACCAAAAACAGCCTTCGTGACACCGGACTGGTCTGTATGAGTTTAATGTCATGCCCTTCGGCCTCTGCAATGCGCCTGCCACCTTCGAGCGCATGATGGACTCGGTTCTTCGGGGTTTGAAATGGCAAATCTGTCTCTGCTATCTCGACGATATAGTCGTCTTTGCGCCAGACTTTGGAACACATCTCGAGCGCCTCAAACACGTCCTCACGTGCATGAAGAATGCTCAGCTCCAACTCAACCTCAAGAAGTGTCACTTCGCTGCTCGGCAACTTACGATTCTCGGGCACGTCGTATCAAAGGACGGTATACTTCCAGAGCCGGCTAAGTTACGTGCTGTCGCCGACTTCCCCAAACCAACGACTATGAAGCAGTTACGGAGCTTCGTGGGGTTATGCTCCTACTTTCGCCGGTTCGTGCGCAACTTCGCCTCTATCATTGCGCCTTTGACCGAACTTATAGGCAGCACCACTGATATTTCGTCATGGTCTTCTGAGTGTGACCAAGCCTTCTGTACCCTTCGTCGTCTCCTCACTTCGCCACCAATACTGCGTCACTACGATCCTACGGCAGCAACTGAGGTCCACACCGACGCCAGTGGTGTCGGCCTCGGTGCGGTTCTCGCGCAACGCAAGCCTGGATTCGCCGAGTATGTCGTCGCCTACGCCAGCAGAACTCTTACCAAGGCTGAATCAAACTACAGCGTCACCGAGAAGGAATGCTTGGCGATCGTTTGGGCGCTTGTCAAGTTCCGCCCATACCTTTATGGCCGTGCTTTTGATGTAGTAACGGACCACCACGCATTATGCTGGTTATCGTCGCTTAAAGACCCATCAGGTCGTCTTGCCCGTTGGGCTCTTCGGCTTCAAGAATATGACATTCGCGTGGTATATCGTTCCGGCCACAAGCATGCCGATGCTGATGCACTGTCACGATCTCCCGTATCCCCGGACATCGCATCTGTTTCCTCGGACAACACGTTGTCAGCGCTTGACGAAGACACCATCTCTTCTGCACAACGCAATGACCCATGGATCGCTTCGCTTCTTGACGCGTTATCCGAGGCACCGACACTTCCAACCCCACGAACCCTGCGCCGCCAGGCTCCGCACTTCAGTATTTGGGATGGCCTTTTGTACCGGCGCAACTATTCAGCAGATGGTAGGAAATGGCTACTAGTCATTCCCCGAACGCTGCGCTCTACCATCTGCGCGTCGTTTCATTCCGACCCGCAATGTGCTCACGCCGGTGTTTTCAAGACCTACGAGCGCCTACGAAAAAGGTATTACTGGCGCGGAATGTTTACCTTCGTCCGCCAGTTCATTCGCGGCTGCCACGAATGTCAGCGGCGGAAAAGCCCACCACATCCTGCAACAGGTTCATTGCAGCCACTTCCATGCCCAGACCGCCCATTCGACCGTGTAGGAATTGACCTCTACGGACCACTACCATTAACAACGGCAGGCAACCGATGGGCTATCGTGGCAGTGGATCATCTAACACGGTACGCTGAAACTGCTGCTCTCCCCACAGCTGCAGCACAAGACGTCGCAAATTTCATACTCAATCGTTTTGTGCTTCGTCATGGTCCTCCTCGAGAACTCCTCAGTGACCGAGGGCGTGTTTTCCTCTCCGATGTACTACGAGCACTTCTTCAACAGTGCCATTTGGTCCACCGGAAGAGTACAGCCTACCACCCACAGACGAACGGCTTGACTGAGCGGTTTAATCGTACTCTGGGGGACATGCTCGCTACGCATGTCGCTTCTGATCAAACAAACTGGGACCTCGTTCTCCCATTTGTGACATACGCGTATAACACCGCTACGCAAGTCACTACCGGGTTTTCCCCATTTTTTTCTCCTGTACGGTCGCGAACCATCACACACCATCGACACTTTACTGCCATACTCGCCAGATCCCTGCGAATACAAGCCTGTCTCGGAAGCCGCTCGTTACGCAGAAGAGTGCCGCAAGCTAGCCAAGCGGCTTACTACATCCGACCAACAGCGCCAGAAGGAGATCCGTGACGACGACCATCGTTCTGCCCCAACGTTCGTTCCTGGATCACTTGTATGGCTTCATGTACCGCCCTGCGCCCTGGTGTATCACCCAAGCTACTCTCCAATTATCATGGTCCCTACCGCGTGGTCGAATGTACTTCACCCGTGAACTACGCCATTGAACCCCTCACGCCACCGAGCGACCGTCGTCGGCGTGGACGTGATATCGTTCACGTAAACCGTCTGAAGCCGTACTTTGACCCGCTTGTCCCCACGTGTTAGATCGCCAGGATGGCTGCAACTTATTCGCCGGGGGTAATTGTAGTGAATAAGAAAGCCGTTGTTACCATCAGGTCAGCTATCATCATCAAGAAGGCACGAGATCGGCGATCAAGCACCGTCATCTGTGTTCGCCTGCGTTTCTTTAGAGCTACCACCCGCTTGCTCAGTCATTCAATAAACCCACTTTACATAAAGAACACTCAAAGTAACGCCATCTCGCATGCCCTTTAGCACATAGCCGTTTTACACGTCCATCTACCTGGCCGGGTTCTGCAAGTCTGTCTGTCGGTGCATCCGTGCGTCGGTCCGTGTTTCCATCTAGAGAACACTCAAAGTACCACCATCTCGCATACCTGTGGCATATAGCCGCTTTACACGTCTGTCTACCTGTCCATCTGTCTGCCAGTCTGTCTGTCTGTCCGTCCATGCGTCCGTTCGTGCGTCAATAACACTCTGAGTACCGCCATCTCGCGCGTCGTATACCCTGTGGCACATACCCGCTTTACGCGTCTGTCTACCTGTCCGTCTGTCTCTCCGTCTGTCTGTCTGTCCGTTCGTGCGTCTGTCCGTGCGTCCATTTAGAGAACACTCAAAGTAACACCATCTCGCATACCCTGTGGCATATAGCCGCTTTACACGTCCGTCTACCTGTCCGTCTGTCTGCCAGTCTGTCTGTCTGTCCATCCATGCATCTGTTCGTGCGTCAATCTTGAGAACACTCAAAGTACCGCCATCACGCATACCCTGTGGCACATAGCCGCTTTACGCGTCTGTCTACCTAGCCGTCTGTCTGCCAGTCTGTCTGTTTTTCCGTTCATGCGTCCGTTCGTGCGTCAATCTAGAGAACACTCTGAGTACCGCCATCTCGCGCGTCGTATACCCTGGGGCACATACCCGCTTTACACGTCCGTCTACCTGTCCGTCTGTCTGCCAGTCTCTCTGTTCCTCCATGTGTCTATCCGTGCATCTATCTAGAGAACACTCAAAGTACCGCCATCTCACATACCCTGTGGCACAAAGCCGCCTTACACGTCCGTCTACCTGTCCGTCTGTCTGCCAGTCTGTCTGTCTGTCCGTCCGTGCATCCATCTAGAGAACACTCAAAGTACCGCCATCTCGCATACCCTGTGGCACATAGCCGCTTTACGCATCCATCTACCTGGCCTTCTGTCTGCCAGTCTGTCTGTCTGTCCATCCGTCCATGCGTCCATCTAGACAACACTCAAAGTACCGCCATCTCGCATACCCTGTGGCACATAGCCGCTTTACACGTCCGTCTACCTGTCCGTCTGTCTGCCAGTCTGTCTGTCTGTCTGTCTGTCCGTCCATACATCCGTCCGTGCGTCCTCTAGAGAACACTAAAGTACCGCCATCTCGCATCTCGTATACCGTTTGGAACACCGCTTTACGCGTCCGTCTACCTGTCCGTCCTTCTGCTAGTCTGTCTGTCTGTCTGTCCGTTCGTCCGTTCGTGCATCCATCTAGACAACACTCAAAGTACCGCCACCTCACATACCCTGTGGCACAAAGCCGCTTTACGCGTCCATCTACCTGGCCGTCTGTCTGCCAGTCTGTCTGTCTGTCCGTCCGTGCACCCGTCCGTGCATCCATGTAGAGAACACTCTAAGTACCGCCATCTCGCATACACTGTGGCAAATAGCCGCTTTACGCGTCCATCTACCTGTCCGTCTGTCTGCCAGTCTGTCTGTCTGTCCGTCTGTGCGTCCATCTAGAGAACACTCAAAGTACTGCCATCTCGCATACCCTGGGGCACATAGCCACTTTACGCGTCCGTCTACCTGTCCGTCTGTCTGCCAGTCTGTCTGTCCGCCCATGCGTGCGTCCGTGCGTCAATCTAGAGAACACTGAGTTCCGCCATCTCGCATACCCTATTGCGAATAGCCGCTTTACACGTCCGTTTACCTGCTAGTCTGTCTGCCAGTCTGTCTGTCTGTTCGTCCGTGCGTCCGTCCGTGCGGCCATCTACAGAACACTCAAAGTACCATCATCTCGCATACCCTGTGGCACATAGCCGCTTTACACATTCGTGTACCTGTCCTTGTGTCTGCCAGTCTGTGTGTCTGTCCTGTCCGTGCGTCCGTCCGTGCATCCATCTAGAGAACACTCAAAGTACCGCCATCTCACATACCCTGTGGCACATTGCTGCTTTACACGTCCGTCTGCCAGTCTGTCTGTCTGTCCTTCCGTGCGTCCGTCCGTGCGTCCATCTAGAGAACACTTAAAGTACCGCCATCTCGCGCGTCGTATACCCTGTGGCATATACCCGCTTTACGCGTCTGTCTACCGGTCCGTCTGTCTGTCAGTCTGTCTGTCTGTCCGTTCGTGCGTCCGTCCGTGCATCCATATAAAGAACACTCAAAGTAACGCCATCTCGCATGCCCTTTAGCACATAGCCGTTTTACACGTCCATCTACCTGGCCGGGTTCTGCAAGTCTGTCTGTCGGTGCATCCGTGCGTCGGTCCGTGTTTCCATCTAGAGAACACTCAAAGTACCACCATCTCGCATACCCTGTGGCATATAGCCGCTTTACACGTCTGTCTACCTGTCCATCTGTCTGCCAGTCTGTCTGTCTGTCCGTCCATGCGTCCGTTCGTGCGTCAATAACACTCTGAGTACCGCCATCTCGCGCGTCGTATACCCTGTGGCACATACCCGCTTTACGCGTCTGTCTACCTGTCCGTCTGTCTCTCAGTCTGTCTGTCTGTCCGTTCGTGCGTCTGTCCGTGCGTCCATTTAGAGAACACTCAAAGTAACACCATCTCGCATACCCTGTGGCATATAGCCGCTTTACACGTCTGTCTACCTGTCCGTCTGTCTGCCAGTCTGTCTGTCTGTCCGTCCGTGCGTCCGTCCGTGCATTCATTTAGAGAACACTCAAAGTAATGCCATCTCGCATACCCTGTAGCACATAGCAGCTTTACGCGTCCATCTACCTTGCCGTCTGCCTGCAAGTCTGTCTGTCTGTCCGTTCATGCATCCGTTCGTGCGTCAATATTGAGAACACTAAAGTACCGCCATCTCGCATCTCGTATACCGTGCGGCAAATACCGCTTTACGCGTCTGTCTACCTGTCCGTCTGTATGCCAGTCTGTCTGTCTGTCCGCCCATGGTTGCGTCCGTGCGTCAATCTAGAGAACACTGAGTTCCGCCATCTCGCAATCCCTGTGGCACATTGCCGCTTTACACGTCCGTCTGCCAGTCGGTCTGCCAGTCTGTCTGTCTGTGCGTCCGTGCGTCCATCCGTGCGGCCATCTAGAGAACACTTAAAGTACCGCCATCTCGCATACCTTTTGGCACATAGCCGCTTCACACGTCCGTCTACCTGCCAGTCTGTCTGCAAGTCTGTCTGTCTGTCGGTCCATGCGTCCGTCCGTTCGGGCATCTAGAGAAAACTCGAAGTACCGCCATCTTGCATACCCTGTCCCATATAGCCGCTTTACACGCCCGTCTACCCGTCCTCCTGTCTGCCAGTCTGTCTTTCTCTCCGTCCGTGTGTCCGTCCGTGCGTCCATCTAGAGAACACTCAAAGTACCGTCATCTCGCATACCCTGTGGCACATAGTTTTACACGTCCGTCTGCCTGTTTTTGTGTCTGCCAGTCTATCTGTCTGTCCGTCCGTGCGTCCGTTCATGCGTCCGTCCGTGCGTTCGTCGTGCGTCCATCTAGAGAACACTCAAAGTACAGCCATCTCGCATACCCTGTGGTACATAGGCGCTTTACACGTCCTTCTACCTGTCCATCTGTCTTCAAGTCTGTCTGTCTGTCCGTCCATGCATCCGTTCGTGCGTCAATCTAGAGAACACCCTGAGTACCGCCATCTCGCGCGTCGTATACCCTTGTGGCACATACCCGCTTTACGCGTCCGTCTACCTGTCCGTCTGTCTGACAGTCTGTCTGTTCGTCCATGCGTCTATCCGTGCGTTCATCTAGAGAACACTCAAAGTACCGCAATCTTGCATACCCTGTGGCACATAGCCGCTTTACGCATCCGTCTACCTGTCCGTCTGTCTGTCTGTCTGTCCTTGCGCCCGTCCATGCGTCCACATAGAGAACACTCAAAGTACCGCCATCTCGCATACCCTGTGGCACATTGCCGTTTTACACGTCCATCTGCCAGTGTGTCTGTCAGACTTTCTGTCTGTCCGTCCGTGCGTCCGTCGGTGCGGCCATCTAGAGAACACTCAAAGTACCACCATCTCGCATACCCTGTGGCACATAGCCGCTTTACACGTCCGTCTACCTGTCCGCCTGTCCACCAGTCTGTCTCTCTGTCCGTGCGTCCATCCAGAGAACACTCTAAGTACCGCCTTCTTGCATACCCTGTGGCACATAGCCACTTTACGCGTCCGTCTGCCTGGCCGTCTGTCTTCCAGTCTGTCTGTCTCTCTGTCCATGCGTTCGTTCGTGCGTCAATCTATTGAACACTCTGAGTACCGCCATCTCGCGCATCGTATACCCTGTGGCACATACCCGCCTTACGCGTCCGTCTACATGTCCATCTGTCTGCCAGTCTGTCTGTTCCTCCATGTGTCTATCCGTGCATCCAACTAGACAACACTCAAAGTACCGCCACCCTCACATACCCTGTGGCACAAAGCCGCTTTACATGTCCGTCTACCTGTCCGTCTGTCTGCCAGTCTGTCTATCTGTCCGTCCGTGCATTTTTCCGTGCGTCCTCTAGAGAACACTAAAGTACCACCATCTCGCATCTCGTATACGGTGTGGAATACCGCTTCACGGGTCCGTCTACCTGTCCGTCCTTCTGCTAGTCTGTCTGTCAGTCGGTCCGTGCGTCCGTTCGTGCGTCCATTTAGAGAACGCTGAAAGTAACGCCATCTCGCATACCCTGTAGCACATAGCCGCTTTAAACGCGTCACGTCTACCTGTCCGTCTGTCTGCCAGTCTGTCTGTCTGCCCGTCCATGCGTCCATCCGTGCGTCAATTTAGAGAACACTTTGAGTACCGCCTTCTCGCACGTCGTATACCCTGTGACACATACCCGCTTTACGCGTCCGTCTACCTGTCCGTCTGTCTGCCAGTCAGTCTGGTCTGTCCGTCCGTGCGTTTCATCTAGAGAACACTTCAAAGTACCGTCATCTCGCATACCCTGTGGCACATAGCCGCTTTAAACATCCGTCTACCTGTCCTAGTGTCTGCCAGTCTGTGTGTCTGTCCGTCCGTGCGTCCATCCGTGCGTCCAT